>JAPQNM010000040.1:13340102-13345102 GCA_029783475.1 Metacarcinus magister | reverse complement strand
AACGTGGAGTTTCAAGAGTGTGGAAATTACATGCCTCGTAACCTTGAACTAGAAAAATAATAATGATAACACTTAATCTATTACAAACTCCAGCAGGTAAAATTTCGTCTAAATATACCTGCTCCTTTATCACACCACAGACACACCCTATAGGTACCGCGATCCTGGCTCCCCTTCCTTCCCTTCTTTCCTCTCTGCTTCCCCTCAACGCCCTCTATCTTGCCAGACACAGTCCCCTCCCTTTGCGTGTGTCAGAGCGAAGTGTGGTATATGTTACTGCTTCCCTTACCGCTTTCACCTCTCCTTCTTCTTTCCCCTCTGACCCTCACCCTTTTCACGTCCATACAGACTCTTGAAGAACAGCGAGGGGAAGGTGGAATTAAAGGGGAAGGGGAATTAGAGGGGAAGAGTGAGGGGTTAGGGAGATGAGCTGGAAGGGAGGGAGAGGGAAGGGGATAACAAGGTGGAAAAGTGGGAAAAAACTAGATACAATATTGATTTGGTTAAAGAGGGGAATATGAGGGGTCTAGTGGAGGGAGGAAAGGGGGAGAGTCAGTGAAGGAGAAAACGGGGGGAGGATAGGGCAAGGTGGGGGGTTGTTAATTTGACAGAGAGAGAGAGAGAGAGAGAGAGAGAGAGAGAGAGAGAGAGAGAGAGAGAGAGAGAGAGAGAGAGAGAGAGAGAGAGAGAGAGAGAGAGAGAGAGAGAGAGAGAGAGAGAGAGAGAGAGAGAGAGAGAGAGTCAATTACCTTCTAATGAATAAATTAAGCAGCGACAGACGGACAGAAAGACAGACAGCAAATACCCAGCGAGTCACCATCAATAAACTATAACACCATTACATGACAAATATCTTCCCTCATTTCTTTTGTTTAGGTATATAGGAAGGCTTTGAACATGTGCGTGCAGGGAGGGTCTGGGCCACCAGGGATCAGCATACCAGAGATGGGTGGGAGGGAGAGTGAGGGGGGGAAAGAAAATGCCAAACTCTTTCCCCTCCAAGCTTCCCTCCCAGTCAGGCATCCTTTACGTCCAAGGAGGTGAAGTGGGGAGATTACAAGAGCACTCTACTCGAGGGTGATCAGCAGGAGGAGTCTTACCCCGCCGTGCCCTTGACAACACACGCTCGCTCTGGCTTCCTTCACACCAACTGTTTATACGGCTAGAGTGTAAACACGCGGGGAGCTGCACGAGGAAGTGGTGCGAATGTGGAGGGGGAAGGGGAGGGGAAGGAGAGGAGAGTGAGCAGGTGCGTTGGCGTGAGCGTGAGAGGAACAAATTGAGGTCATTCGGAATGTGTTGCAATAAAGCTACATGCGTGTGTACACAAAACTGTTAATTAAAAACGGTAAACAGAAGGGATTTGTTTGGGAGTTTGTTCGCTTAATTCCTTTAGGGGTATGTGTAGGTGAAGCTGCCATGTTTGGAGCGAGCCTCCAACAGGCACCCTCATTCTCATGTTGTTGTTCATCCTAAGTCATGTTCGCCGCGTGGGTTGCCTCTCGGGGCCAAGGGTTGTGTGAGTCACGTGATGCCACAGCTGGGACGAGGGTGGAGGCGGAGGGGAGAGGAGGGAGGGAGGGAAGGACTGACAAGGGATATGAGGGTTAAGGGCAATGAAGTAACAGAAACGATTATAAAGTTTTATAAAAAAAGGCGTCCTGTCCCAGAGGCCGCCGGTGGCCGCCAGCCGCACCTCCACACCGTGACCAACTGATGAGTGGCTTCATGCGTTAAGCGACACAGAGACAAAACCTCAACACATCATAAAGAGAGAGAGAGAGAGAAGAGAGAGAGAGAGAGAGAGAGAGAGAGAGAGAGAGAGAGAGAGAGAGAGAGAGAGAGAGAGAGAGAGAGAGAGAGAGAGAGAGAGAGAGAGAGAAAAAAAAATAGTGTTACAACACCTTCCTCGGTGGGAGGTCACCAGCTGACAGTGTGTGGGGGTGACAGACTGGGGGGCAGGAGGTGAATCATAACCAGGAGGTCTGAGAGGATCCCTTGAGAACATAAGGGGAACAGGAAGACGGTAAAGGCGGCTGTGAGCCTGGAAGGCAGGCGCGTAGGCGAGGGGCTGGTGTAAACATGCGGTGTGTGTTGGAGGAAGGCATAGCAGCTGGGCCCGAGGGGGGAAGTCTGGCCTCGGCTGGAGGCAGCTGGAGGAAGGGCGGGGCAGCTGGAGACTAATAACGGCCGCGGCACCGGGTTTGAGGGAAGAACAATCACCAAAGACGAAACCGCGGCCACAGCGGCCCAGCCCCCTCCCCCTACTTTCTTGCCCTCCCCTCGCCTCGTGTTGCGTCACTGGGTGAACCGGGGACTCCCGGCTGGCAAGGAAGTTTTTCTTAACAGAAACAGACTTCTCGCACCGCCGACTGTTCCTGATGCAGGATTGGGAAACCAATCCACTTTCGTCCCTAAATTTGCCAACCCGCGTGAGTGGCTCAGGGATAAGGTAAACAGAACCGGCGGGGTCTGGTGTTCCTCGGTGGGTATGTCTCTCTCGCGAAGCACTGCCGTCAATTTGCGTCTCCTCCCAGAGGTGGCTAAGCCGCCGGCGAGGGCCAGACGTGCCTCGAGTTTCTTCCCAAGAGTCTGCGCCGTTAATCAGCCGTGCAATCTCGACATACTGGCGGGGATGAGGGCCGAGTACCCGCACCCTTGGTGCCATCAGTCCGAGGGGCGAGTCTGTCTCGGCAATTCCTACCTGGGCCCCTCAGGAGCTGACTTTGGAACCTGCGAGGGACCGTCTGCTCCCCTCGTCCCCAACCGGCAGATGGGCAACTCTGCATCCCAAGTCTCACCCGCGGCCATGACTCCCGACACCACCGCTTCAAAGGGCCCCTCAACCAGCAAAAAGTAAACATCCTAGAAACTTAAGGTCACTGAGGAGACCCGCAGAAGGTCTGACCCAAAGCTCAATCTTCCACAGCATATCGCACGCCGGTGAGAGTGGTAACCGTGACGCGCCTCGCGTCGCCCTGAGAAGCTGGCAGCCACAGCGCCCAAGCCGGCGCCAAGGGAAGGGTCGGGAGGCGGGCCATGTGTTCTCTCCATCGTGACATCTGCGGAATGCGTTGTTGGCGCACATGGTCACTCACTCACTGCTGTAATGCAAATAACGATAATAACGACGCCCGCAGCACAAATGGCGCCATCCAGACCCTAATTTGTAAATGGAAGGATTGACAGATTAGGGCAGGGAGACACGAGGGAGAGGAGAGGAAATGTGCCAGGTGATGTATGACGAATTTGATCTTAAAGGTGACGTGGTCCTGAAATGGAGGTGTGACCCCAGAAAAGAAGTGGTGAGGCCTTGGGATTAACCTGCAGCGGCGTGGGAAGAGATGTGGTGTGGCCTTGAATATATATATATATATATATATATATATATATATATATATATATATATATATATATATATATATATATATATATATATATATCTGTTGGCTACTGCATAGATCATTTAGAATGATACTTGATAGCAAAATATTTTTGAACATGAAAAACTACGTAATTGATGTGTGACATTTAAGAAACAATTTTGCAATACTAAATGTGTGAACAAATTTTAATATGAGGAAAGAATAATGATTAATTTGTCATAATAATAGAAGAAAAAAAATGTTTTCAGAACAACAACAACAGTGACAGCAGTAGCAGCAACAACAATAGCAAAAACAACAACAACAACAATACCAACAACAAAGCAGCAGCAACAAACACAGCAACAGTAACAATGATAATGATAATAATGATAATAATAATAATAATAATAATAATAATAATAATAATAATTATCATGATAATAATAATAATACTAATGCTAACGCTGATGATAATAATAATAATAATAATAATAATAATAATAATAATAATAATAATAATAATAATAATATTAATAAAGATAATATTAATAAAGATAATAATAATGATAGTAATAATAACAACAATAATAATAATAATGCTAACAAGAATCATAGTATAATGAAAATAATAGTAATAATGATAATAATAACAAAAATAATAATTTATCTATTTATGTACCTGGCTTCTATCGCCATTAAAAGCGGATAGCTAAGACAAGGTATTTAAGGTTCAGGAAGACTTTTCTCTCCCTTCCCCTTCTGCACCTTGTTTTTATGTAGGAGAAAATACAGAGGAGAAGCTTCCCCAGACCCTTCGCTCCGTCCCTTTCTGTCGCCTTTTACGATCCGCAAGGAATACGGTGACAGTATTATTGCAGCCCCCACCACAGGGCAAATAATAACAACAATAATAATAATAATAGTAATAATAGTAATAATAATAATAATAATAATGATAGCAATAACAATAAAAATAACAATAATAATAAAAATAATATCAACAATAATAACTTCAATGGCAATAACAACATCTGATGCTGAACCAAACGAGTAGAAGAAGCAGGGTGTGGCTCGTCCCTTCACAAAATTCCCTGAAACATCACATTTCCAGATTTACTAAAACTATCTATCTATCTATCTATCTATTTCTATCTATCTATCAACCTATCTATCTATTTCTCGAACAAAGCATCTGTCTACAGGTGAGCGCGGCTAACCATGACGTCACAAGGCAGGTAGCAAGGCCCCTCCCTCGCTACCTGCACGCCGGCGGACAGGTGGATAATTAGGCGCCATTCATCAGCCCCGAGCCGGCGGGAGGGAGGCGCCCTGTGTGGTCGGGGGAGACACCTTCGCTCCCTCACCCGCGTCAGGAGGCAACCTTCATGTTAACCTGTAATTCCGACTTTCTCCTTTGAGTGTTGTTTGCGATCCGTTTGTTCATTTTCATGTTTTTTGTTTTTCTTTCTATGGTGTTATTGAGTTCCTGTTTGTCTCTTGTTTGGCTATTGTTCTCTCTCTCTCTCTCTCTCTCTCTCTCTCTCTCTCTCTCTCCTCTCTCTCTCTCTCTCTCTCTCTCTCTCTCTCTCTCTCTCTCTCTCTCTCTCTCTCTCTCTCTCTCTCTCTCTCTCT
>JAPQNM010000040.1:13320102-13325102 GCA_029783475.1 Metacarcinus magister | reverse complement strand
AAGACTATATAGTTCACGTGAGACTGACACTCCCTATCCGTTCTTCAAGGAGCCGAGAACCACGTGTCTAAATTCCACACACGAGCAGGTTAAGAATGCATCGAAAGACTACATGCTGGTCGACCCACACGTGTCAGGTCTTGCTCAAAAACTATCTCCTCACATTCGAATATTTACCTAACCTGCTAACCTGTTTTCCTATTCCACCTCCTCGTTTCCATAAATTTGCTTAACCTGTTCCTGAAGCCATACGAGGTGTTACTTATGACAACACTGAACGTCTTTTTCAAGGGGGAGTTGTTTAACCTGGAAGAAGGCATTGTTGAGGTCCTTCCCAGCACCTGAACTAACTAGAAATCAGGTGCAGTTCTGTTCTAGACACAAAACAGACCAATCCAGCTTGAAAAACTTGTAAGCTTGACTTGTATATGTATTAGAAGGCTAGACTCGCCTTGAAGGTTAAACAAGTATGTCCTGCCCCACATACAAACGAGACCCTGACCTACACTAGACGGTCAGCAAGTGTTGAAAGTGACTTATCTCTCTCTCTCTCTCTCTTTCTCTCTCTCTCTCTCTCTCTCTCTCTCTCTCTCTCTCTCTCTCTCTCTCTCTCTCTCTCTCTCTCTCTCTCTCTCTCTCTCTCTCTCTCTCTCTCTCTCTCTCTCTCTCTCTCTCTCTCTCTCTCTCTCTCTCTCTCTCTCTCTCTCTGTTTAAAAGGAAGTACAGACAGGATAAGTAAATAAGTTGACGGGTGACTGAACGAAGGAATATTGATGGAAGTGACTTGCATCCGGAAAAAAGGTAATGTTTGACTAACTGACCGACTGACTGACTTGACTGACTAACCAATCAGCTAACTATTTATCTAACTGACTGACTGACTGAATATATGAATGAATAAGTAGATGTAAAACCAATTGCCATTTTATCAACAGTAAGATTGAATTTACAAAGAGCTGGAAAATCGTATCACTCGTTAAGATGTTGAAAAAGGAGAATTTGTAACGGGAAACTAATATCTGAGGAAAGTCCCTTAAACATGTGCTTTGACTTGCATTTAGAGGCGAGGAGGTTAAGGAGAGACCAACCACACGCCTCCCAGAATAGTTAATTAGACTACTAAAACATTATCTCACACTCTCTCTATTCACTTCCTTCTTCAACCAATACTCTGTGATAGGATAAAAAACAACAACGAGAGACAGACATCAACGGCAACGCTTACACACGAACGCAGCCAGACAGACGAACACAAGAATCACCATCAACACAACAGGCAAGACACACATGTACCATCGGACACAAAACAGGATACACAGACAAACACATGTGAAGATAAAGACCGAAACAGATGTATGACTTGTATGTGCAAAGCCTCAGGAGCAGGTGGTTACAAGCGTAATAAGCCAATTAAGCCTAAAAATCGTACGAGGAAAGAAAAATAACGTAAGTCAAAGCAATTAGTAAAGATTATAAGCGAGGAGGAATTAGGTGGAGGAGGAGGAGGAGGAGGAGGAGGAGGAGGAGGAGGAGGAGGAGGAGGAGGAGGAGGAGGAGGAGGAGGAGGAGGAGGAGGAGGAGGAGGAGGAGGAGGAGGAGGAGAAGGAGGAGATAATGTGTTTCATGGAGGTGTGACGGATCTGTGATTGGTATAACAAATGGAAGGATCACGAGGCCATTGGACAGGTTGTGTGTGTGTGTGTGTGTGTGTGTGTGTGTGTGTGTGTGTGTGTGTGTGTGTGTGTGTGTCTCTCTCTCTCTCTCTCTCTCTCTCTCTCTCTCTCTCTCTCTCTCTCTCTCTCTCTCTCTCTCTCTCTCTCTCTCTCTCTCTCTCTCTCTCTCTCTCTCTCTCTCTCTCTCTCTCTCTCTCTCTCTCTCTCTCTCTCTGTGGTAGTTGTATTGTCTAAATCCATCCATAATTTGCAGATTCATGTAATTACCCTTATGTCTGTATGTCTGAGTGTCTGTGTGTCTGTCGGTCCATTCATCGTTTAGTCACAGGGTCTCCTGCCGCGGGAAGTGTTAGGGAGGGAAGAGGATGCTTATGAAAGAGATGTAAAGGGCACGGGAACCATAGAGGATGTGAAGGAGAGGGCGATGATTGAGGGAGGGAGGGGGGGGAAGGCGGGATGGGGAAGGGTCAGAAGGGAAGGAGAGGGACAGGTGAGGGATGGCAAGGATGAGGGGGAAGAGAGGGAGGGTGCTAGGGATGTGAGGGAGGAAGAAGGGAAGTAGAGGGGGGAATAAATTAATTGCTTCTGACATTTGACGAGTTCATGTTTCAATGTCTTGTTCAGTAACGTCCGGTGGTGGTGGTGGTGGTGGTGGTGGTGGTAATTGAGTAGTTAGTGGTCGTGCTGAAAGTAGATTAACGATAATATATGTGTGTTCATAGTGATTGTTCTACTACTACTACTACTACTACTACTACTACTACTACTACTACTACTACTACTACTACTACTACTACTACTACTACTACTACTACTACTACTATCATTATAACTACTACTACTATTACTATTACTACAACTACTACTACTACTACTACTACTATTATTATAACTACTACTACTATTACTATTACTATTACTACTACTACTACTACTACTACTACTACAGAACAACTACTACTAACACAAGACATCGTTACAATTGAAACATCACTTCATGACTGACACACCAACTGATTGACTGACTGGTTGACTGACTGGAATAAGCTGATGATTCACAGGATAAATGAATAATGGACATACGAACTCACTGACAGGCTGATTGATTGACTGACTAACTGATTGACTGAATGCATTATGGGAGAGTAAATATATAATGTAACTGGCAAGGTTCAGCATTAATGAGTTCAATGTCCTCACACAACAGTAATGATTCTCTCTCTCTCTCTCTCTCTCTCTCTCTCTCTCTCTCTCTCTCTCTCTCTCTCTCTCTCTCTCTCTCTCTCTCTCTCTCTCTCTCTCTCTCTCTCTCTCTCTCTCTCTCTCTCTCTCATATATTTCTTGGAATAGTCCGACAAAATAATATATTGCAGCCGCCAGGTAAAAAGATATATAATTCCACCACGACAACAACATCGCCACCAACTCCTCCTCCTCCTCCTGCTCCTCCTCTTCCTCCTGCTCCTTCTCCTCCTCCTCCTCCTCCTCCTCCTCCTCCTCCTCCTCCTCATCCACCTCCTCCTCTTACTACTACTATTATTACTACTACTACTACTACTACTACTACTACTACTACTACTTCTACTACTACTACTGTAAACAAAATCTGATAAACGAATTAATCAGAATAAAGAAACACACACACACACACACACACACACACACACACACACACACACACACACACACACACACACACACACACACACACACACGCACACACAGGACGCGCCGTTATACCCACATTCGGTATGGCGCTCAGGAATATATTGCAAGCCTGGCTGAAGAGGGCGCTCCGAATTATGCAGATCTGAGTCGTAAACAAATTCGCTGATAGGATCTCTCTCTCTATCTCTCTCTCTCTCTCTCTCTCTCTCTCTCTCTCTCTCTCTCTCTCTCTCTCTCTCTCTCTCTCTCTCTCTCTCTCTCTCTCTCTCTCTCTCTCTCTCACCAAATACCCCTCCACTGCAACCCCTTTCTCTGCCGACCCGCCCACCACCACATCCTCCCGTGCAGGCAGTAAAGATAAATTTAGAGATAGCGATGCAGGGCTTGATGCTAGGGGCACGAGGGAGGGCGATCTTAGGGACACTGTACGTACTGAGTTGGTTCCCTTATGTGGGGTTCGTGTGAGAAGGTGTTTGTAGATTATGTTAGGTTAGGTTAGGTTAGGTTAGGTTAGGTCAGTATGAAATTTTGTGAAATATTTAGTTTAGTTAATTAGTTTGTGTTTTCTTTGATTCTTAGTTAGTTGCTGGTTAATAAGTCGTAAAAGTAGTTAAGTTATGTCAGTCAGTTAGTCAGTGAGTCAGTCAGTCAGTACAGGATTAGTTAAATAGTTAGTAAGTTTTTCAGACATCAAAATAATAGGAAAGTTAACTCGTTAAGCTTCTCTCTCTCCCTCTCTCTCCCTCTCTCTCTCTCTCTCTCTCTCTCTCTCTCTCTCTCTCTCTCTCTCTCTCTCTCTCTCGCTAACACAACACCACCACGGCTCATAAGCGCCCCACCACACCTATATATCACAATGGCTGGAGGAGGCCCGTCGCATGATAGATATTTATGCATCTCCACTCAGGTAAGCGGTTGTAGGGCGCGCCAAGATTCCCTTTACTGTGAATAATTTCCTTTCTCTCCTCTTTCTCCTCTTCCTCCTGTTGTATATGCTGCTCCTCCTGCTCCTATATATCTTCCTCCCCCTTTCTGCTTTTCTGTTTTTCCTACTCCTCTTATTGTTGCTGGTATTGTTGGGTCTTCTGCTCCTATACCTCCTTTTCCTTTTCCTTTTCCTTCTCCTACCTTTCCTCCTCTCCAGCGCAGCGCCACGCAGGAAAAGACCCATTCTCCTCTGTTCGTCCATTACACATGCAAATCACCGCCACACACCTCGCCGCCGATAACACAACAGCGCTGCCCTCCACCCTCGCTCACGTGAAGCCAGACAGAAATATTCAATTGCGTTATCGGGGCGTGAGGCGGAGAGGCAAACGTTTGGAGGGATGGACTGCCTATAAGGGAGAGGAGGCTGGGAGGGCACGGCACCCCCAGCAGGAGGTTGAGGCCCCGTTTGTTTTCAGGTATTACTTGAGTGCTTTGCCAGCCATAAGAGGTGAGCCGTGCACGCTTCGACTGTCGGAAAATTGTATGCTTTGCCTGGAGGAAAACTATAACGCTGAGCAAAATAGTAGCGTGTAAAACCATGCGATGCCTCGGGAAACCAATTACTGTGGGGTTTTTTTTCTTATTATACGAGCAAAGGAGGAAAGAACACGAGCATAGAATTTTTATCTTTTTAGTTTGCCGATGATTTTTTCTTACTCCTCAACATAC
>JAPQNM010000040.1:13305102-13310102 GCA_029783475.1 Metacarcinus magister | reverse complement strand
GCAGTTTCTAATGACTCAAGCGATGCTGGTAAACAAAGGACCAAATTTGTACACACTGAAGCAGATTTACGTCTTAAAGGTACTGAGAGAGAGAGAGAGAGAGAGAGAGAGAGAGAGAGAGAGAGAGAGAGAGAGAGAGAGAGAGAGAGAGAGAGAGAGAGAGAGAGAGAGCGAAGGGTAGAAAGAAAGACAATAATAGATAGTTAGTTGGAGATGAAAAATAAATGAACGAAGGAAATAAAACAAAAAAAAATTCAGTTGAAGAAACATTCATGAAGGAAGAAAAAAATCACGAAAGAGAAAAAAAAGAGAAAAGAATAAGAAAGAAAAATTAATCACTTCATTGTTATTTCGTGTTAAGACCTAGGAACACACAAAAAAAAAATAAATAAATAAATAAATAAATTAATAAATAAACAAAGAACCGACGAATATATTAATGAATACTTAAGTTAAAACGTAAAATCCACTAGCATTTTTTTTTTTACTTAACTTAATCTATATATATAAAATACAGACACTCAGAGAACCACATACAAACACGGACATAAACACACCACACACAGCTGGAGGAAGAGGAAGAGGAGGAGGAGGAGGAGGAGGAGGAGGAGGAGGAGGAGGAGGAGGAGGAGGAGGAGGAGGAAGGCATACAGAAAAGGCCTGGCAATAATAGTCTCTGAACTCAACTGGAGTCACCCACACACACACACACACACACACACACACACACACACACACACACACACACACACACACACACACACACACACACCACCTGTTCTTCTGCCACTGGACTCACTCATCCCACCAACACCTGCACCTCATCAGACTCTTTGGGGAGAACATGCTACGCCCCCTCACCCCCTTCAACATCCCGTCACTAGCCCCCCCCAACCCCCCCAACACCACTACCACCACCTGCTGCGTCCCCACCATCCTAACCTCTCTTCCATCCCCCTATAATTGCAACTGCTGCCTCCTCCCCAAAACTAAATCTCTCTCTCTCTCTCTCTCTCTCTCTCTCTCTCTCTCTCTCTCTCTCTCTCTCTCTCTCTCTCTCTCTCTCTCTCTCTCTCTCTCTCTCTCTCTCTCTCTCTCAAAGCAGTTACGAACAATCTTTATCACCAAATGACAACAAGTAACATATATACATAAGTCTACATAAGTATACACAGTGTTGAGAACTATAATATTATACATAGTTTTCTACACTGTGCATGTATAATTCTCTCCTCTCCTCCCTGCCTTCCTTTCTCCCTCCTTCCCTCCTCTCTCCTACTACCTTCCTCATGCGTTCTGAAATAGCAGTAATAGGAAGGAACATTGCAATTTAACTCTTCATCCTTTGGTGTGTGTTATGTTTGTATTGAGAAGACTATGTGTGTAGTTTCGTCCTGTAGTTGTTGGTTATTGTTAGGTAATGTTACTGTTATTATTAATTTTTTATTATTATGTTCATTAATATCAATAGTAGTAATAGTCAGAGTAGGAGCAGCAGAAGTGTTCTTAGTCGTGTAATATGTAGTTCGCTTTTATTATTCACAAGTATTCGTAAAGTATAAATAACGTATACTGAATCTTAATATGGAAATCAGAATTTGAATAAAACACACACACACACACACACACACACACACACACACACACACACACACACACACACACACACACACACACACACACACAGCGGCGCCATCTGTTGCATCTGATTGGGCTGTTCCTGTGATCGCCAGAGCCACCCCACACGTACAGACAGGGTGGGGTTGCTTTAGGAGGGAAGGAGAGAATGGGGAGGGAAGACGGGAGGGGAGAGAGGAGATTGGGGCGTCCGTGGCTGCCTCCACCGCGGCCACACACAAAATTACCACCACTGTGTAATTTGACCTCATAAAAGACAAATATTTCAAACCCCCAGCAAACGACACTTTTCCCCTCGCACCTTCATTTTTGTGTATGTGATTATTATTATCTCTCTCTTTTGCGCTGCGGCCGTGATCTGGTTTTTCACGTAATTGTTATCTTGTGTGAGAAGGTGAAGCCCACAGTTAATGGTGAGATTGTTAACTGTCTTCTTCTTCTTCTTCTTCTTCTTCTTCTTCTTCTTCTTCTTCTTCTTCTTCTTCTTCTTCTTCTTCTTCTTCTTCTTCTTCTTCTTCTTCTTCTTCTTCTTCTTCTTCTTCTTCTTCTTCTTCTTCTTCTTCTTCTTCTCTTCTTCTTCTTCTTCTTCTTCTTCTTCTTCTTCTTCTTCTTCTTCTTCTTCTTCTTCTTCTTCTTCTTCTTCTTCTTCTTCTTCTTCTTCTTCTTCTTCTTCTTCTTCTTCTTCTTCTTCTTCTTCTTCTTCTTCTTCTTCTTCTTCTTCTTCTTCTTCTTCTTCTTCTTCTTCTTCTTCTTCTTCTTCCTCTTCTTCTCTTCCTCTTATCTTTTTCTTTAATACAATCTGCTTCTTTTCTTCTCTCCTCAATTTTTCCTACATTGTTCTTTTTTTCTTTTTGTTTTCACTTCCTTTCTAATTTTCCTTGAGTTTAACTGCATAGGAATATTTCATCTTTATTATGTCTGTCACTCTTTATCTACCTTGCTTTTACTCTTAGCATATCTCTGCGTCTCTCTCTCTCTCTCTCTCTCTCTCTCTCTCTCTCTCTCTCTCTCTCTCTCTCTCTCTCTCTCTCTCTCTCTCTCTCTCTCTCTCTCTCTCTCTCTCTCTCTCTCTCTCTTATCAGGACATGTAAATCATCACATACTTCACAAGAAATACCATATATCTATTTTCGATTTTCTGTTCACCTCGCTGTAGGAAGTCATCCGTGAACACTAATGTTTATCTTCTTAACTCAAGGTCTTGGAGGAACATGGACGCTAATCACGCTCGAGAGAGAGAGAGAGAGAGAGAGAGAGAGAGAGAGAGAGAGAGAGAGAGAGAGAGAGAGAGAGAGAGAGAGATAACAGAGTAAACCCATGTTCTTTTTACGTCTATTTTCATTTTTTTCTCTCTTACCAACATCAAGGTCACTCTTAACAATACCGACCAACTTATGCGAACTTTATAATCTTGGAGGCACGCACCTTGAATTGCACGCTACTAATTCCAAGGCGCCAAAACACTTTCATTATTACGTCCCAGTTGAAGGCAATACTAATAATCTGTTCCTGATCTTACTCGAAGCCAACGGTTGAAGTAAAACACAACTAATGCTTCCAATTAAACTCCTGCTGTTTTAGAAGAGAATTATACTCATTGAGGTTTGATAGACAGGTAGTTTTGGGAGATCATAACCAGCTCACTTCTAGACACAAACTGATTATAGTCAATTGGTGGTGTTTTTTTATTTTTTTAATTTTTTTTTTTGAGAGTCAGCTGGTTGTGTATTTGATTCAGTAAAGCACTTAACTCTCCCTCCCTCTACTTCTCCCTCCCTCTCCCACCCTCCTTCTTCTTTCTCTGTCTCACACGCTCTTCTTTTCTTCTTCGTCCTCTTTCTTTTGCTCCTCCTCCTCCTCACTGGTATATGAATTTTGATCAAACGCTGACAAGAACATGTTATCATTATTAATATTATCAGTATCAATCAAGCAATCAATCAGTTAGTTAAACAGTCCTCCTCCTCCTCCTCCTCCTCCTCCTCCTCCTCCTCCTCCTCCTTCTCCTCCTCCTTCTTCTCCTCCTCCTCCTTTCTTCTCCTCTTCTTCCTCCTCCTCCTCCTCCTCTTCTTTCTCCTAATCTTTATCACCACCACCACCACTACTTCATAAAAGGAAGAAAACATACCAATCAATAAGAAAACTTCCCCCAACCATTCTTATCTACCATCTCATTTAACTTGGAAGTGATTACAGTCCTTATCGCAGCACCTTGTTCAGCTATGTATCAATTCATTCTTCTCCTCCTCCTCCTCATTCTAGTAATTAATTCTTCCCACGCTACTTATCTTTCTCAGCAATGAAAGAAGCAATATTCATTCACCTCCAGATTTCTTTCATTCACCCAAGGTTTTCATTGAGTGTGTTATTTCCCTTGTCTTCATTCAAGTTATGACGTCCTGCCTCCACCCACCCACTGCCGTCACCACCACCACCACCACCACCACCACCACCACCCCGCCACGCTACCTTGGTGATCCGGATGTGAAAATCTCAGTACTCCTATATGACTCACGCCACCATAAGACAATAGGTAACTCCCATCCCATCCATCTCTTCTTTTTACTCCGTGATCTCCTTCTTCCCCTTCCTTCCACTCCATTTCCTATCCCATTATTCACCCAATTTATCTCCTCCTCCTCCTCCTCCTCCTTACACCATTATCCTTCCACCGTAGACTAAAGTGGAGACGTCAAACATTAGTCCATTTACAGTTTTTTCCCCTTTTCTTTGTCCTCCCTTCAAGCTCTAGACCAAAGGCTTCTATTACTTACTCCTTCCTTTTCCTTTTTTCCTCTTCCTCCCCTACCTCCATATCCTCCTCCCATGAAGGTTTCTGGTAACGTCCTCTCCTCAGCATCCCTTCCCCTCCCCCCCCCTTCATCCAGATCTCTCAGTGAAACCCTCACACCTGGAGCCTTCTGGTATCCTTCCCCTCCCTCACATCCTCCTTTTCCTCCCCTTCCAGTTCCTTCATACAAACACCTGGCGAGAACAGAACAGGATATTCTCTCTTCTGTATCTCCCTTTCCTCCTTACCTACCTCTCCCTTCCCTCCCCCTGATACCTCTCTGAAATTCCTCCACGCCTCTCTCTCTCTCTCTCAACTCCCCATCACCCCCCTTCGCCCCTCCTGCCTTCCATTAGTCCAGTCAAGGTAAAGAGTCAATTAAAGATATTGGTTTCGGCACTAATGGGTTGTTTGAGGAATATTATACGTCATGATTTTGTTTGGTGTGTAAGAGATGTGAAAAAAGTAATAGAAAATAATGGAAAATAATAGATGGTGTACATGACACTTAAATGGTAAGAGAAGTGCAAATTAAAAGTACATTAATTGCAAGAAGAGAAAACATTTTGGA
>JAPQNM010000040.1:13297602-13300102 GCA_029783475.1 Metacarcinus magister | reverse complement strand
ACAGTACCTACGCGCGGCGACGCCTGCGACTTAGCCCTCAACTCATTTCTATCAACAAACTCCACTTGTTAGCACTTCCAATTACCATAAAAAGAAAGAATAATAAAACATCACGTCCACTCGCGTCTTTTAGTTACCTTTCACTTCCACCTTAATAAAAAAATAAAAAACGAAAATGACTGAAATAAAACTTCGGCAGTGTACCCAGAGCGTCTACGATGAAAGCAAAGGTGATAATTATTTTCTCTCCCAGACTGACAAGTGAAGGTGTGGCGCTCGTGATGGACTGAGGGCAGGGTAAGGGACAGGTGACATGGCGTGACAGCACGGCAGGTGAGGTTAGGAAAGGTGTGAGAAAAGGGCGTGATGGGGTGGTGACATGCCATGTGAGCGAGGGACAGGTGGACGAACAGCCACGGATCACTGGCAACAAGAAGAGGACGAGGTAATGTCGTCACCTCCATGTTGTCGCGAGGTGACGTGTCATTTCATAGCTTAGATAGAAAACTGCCTAAAGAACCACAACAACAAAGAACAATAAAACATAGAGATAGGCGATACGTGACCTCTACCAAGAGAATATCCAGGAGCGCGGACGTACAACACACGTCAGCAGGAAGACTTCAGAATCCCGACAGCCAGACATACAGCTTTTGTTTACACTGTCGAAGGTCACCGGCTGTCAGTCACAACACTCACCAAGTGGTGGGGTTCACCTGGGAGCATCCTGATGCCACCACCTGTTTCTCTGTATCTCGTCTGGGCCGGGGTCCGTGGGAACTACCTGTCAGCTGACCCCAGGACACGACCCGCACCCAGACGTGACTCCCGGCGAGGCGGTGAGTGAGGAAGGCGCTGGCGAGGCTTGTCCATCAAGGAAACGACCAACAGGAGAGTCGATTACAGCAAAGAGCCAATATTATTGTGCGTTGCCAGGGTGTGTGTGTGTGTGGGTGGGTGGGTGGGTGGGTGGGTGGGTGTGGGTGTGGGTGTGGGTGTGTGTGTGTGTGTGTGTGTGTGTGTGTGTGTGTGTGTGTGTGTGTGTGTGTGTGTACTTTCTGCGTCTCCTAGTGCATGCATCAACTGTGTTCGTGCATGAACCAAACTCTGAGAAAATCATGACTGGTCCTTCGCCAGACTCCATCACAAGGGAGGTCGTCGTTCAGGTACGGACTGTTGGGTGAGAAGCTATGCTGCCCCCCAAAAAAATTGTGCACCAGACGTGTACAGTGTCGCAAGAAAAACTTTAGTTTGATAATAAAGATAATATTGGGGACGTCAACAACTGTTCCCTCGTGACTGAACTTGCATTAATGCCCAGTGCTTGGGTCGTGTATGCCCGTGCATACCCAGGCTGGTGTTGGAGCACAGACCAAACTCTTAAGAATTAAAGAAAGAATAGAATCGTCCCTTGTCGAGTGAAGGGAAAGACGTCCAGTGCGCCATGGTAGGATGGGTGTAAAGGATGTCCTTGACCTCAGGCGGACATAGCCAGGCAGGCCAGGTGTATTCTGATTGTTGACATGTACGTGAGAGAAGCGTGATATTGTGATTATTTGGATTCACGTGCGGAAAATTACATGTGTCTGTTAATTAACAAACTAATTTGGAATGTTCAATGTAGGCTAAACTCTCGCATCCAAAGATGGACGCGTTATTTGGGAGGTGTGAGGGGCACCAGCAGGATACTCTATACATTAACACGATGACACAAAGCCCTTATTTGGGTAGACGACCGATTCCCACCGGCAGGCCGCTGTTAGCACTTCCCTGTGTAAACCCTCGTAAGTCGGACGCTCCCCACCTCACGACACAGCGGCGGTGACAACACACATGTACACTGCATGTTTTACATGAGGATCTGTTTGATGGATCGTCTATGAAGTTGACTGATGCTTTGATTATAGAATATAAACTTACACAGGAGCGGCTGCCGCTAGACACCAGCGGTGTTCGGCGGAGATGGAAAAGAGGATAATCAAGCCCAACATCGGCGCCCCAAGACGGCCACAGTCGAGGCTATAAAACGCCATAGTTGATGGGCGTAACTGATGAGGGAGGCAGCAGCCCCTCCAGTCTATATTAGGGCAAAGTTCAGTATATAAAAAAGGCGTAATCATCGCTGTAGAAGGTCTCCGAACCGACACTGATGAACGACGCGGCGTAGCGGGTGTAATTAACATATGTACACCGACTCTCTCACACCCTCCACCCATACATCAACATCGCTCGCGTTATCTTCCGCCCATCTCCTTATCGCCATGTAAGGGTCTCCGTAGAGATAATCGAGGAGCTGTTCAGGGAGGCATGATCACGTCACAAACCGGGGCGTCCACCAAAGAGAGCGGGAAGGCCTCCCTCTGGAAGGTTCTTGGGTCAGGTAGGTTCCCTCTGGCGCTATTGTGTGTCACTCGAGGTAAGGCAGAGAAGGTCAGGTTTGGGCAGGCGAGGAAAGGAGCGCCTTTCTGTGTTCTTGCCGCGGCCAAAAGAGTCGCAGATC
>JAPQNM010000040.1:13285102-13290102 GCA_029783475.1 Metacarcinus magister | reverse complement strand
CTATCTCTTCTCTCTCTCTCCATACCGCAACCTCCAACAAATGCCGCCGTGTCACTTGTCTCTCCTTCCTTATAAGAACATCCCTCTTAGGCACAACCGTTTAACTTCCTCCACTACCTTCACTTCGGCGCCACCAGGAGGACGCTAAACATAATGCCTAATGGGGGCAGAAGAGCAGACAGGGGATGGGCTTTTAAGATACTGTGGTGTGTGTGCGTGTGTGTCTATATGTGTATGTGGTGTGTGTGTGTTTAATATATATCCTTTTTTTATTAGTTTGCTGAGAATGATGGTTCACTATTTTTTTTTTCTTTTCCCGGCAACAAAAAAAAATAATAATAGACTCTTAACAATCTTTCTCGTCCACACTGCCTTGTCGCTGTTCCTCGCTGACGTTATCTAAATGCAGCAATCTTCTGGTAAATGACGAGACAGTGCATCTATAGAGACAGCAGATTCATTCATCAATTTATGTACGCCAGCTGTGTGTGTCCCGTGTGATTGGTCGGCTTCCTATAAATACATAAATAGAAAAATTGAATAGATAAATTATATATATATATAAATAAATAAATAAATAAATAAAAATACATTCACGTTTCCTTTTTTCGTGAACAAACTAAGAATAGGTTTTCGTATTGCATTGCAGGGAGAGACCACGCGTGTTTTTGTTAGATGCTATCGGTTTCTAAGGAATACAAAGAATACAAGAATACAAAAAGAAAACAGGGACAAGTGTTTGGGTAAAAATACAAGATATTCTCGGAGGGCCGTGTATGTATGTATGTGAGAGGTATTTCAGCCCACAATTGTACACCCGAGATAAGATCAACACAGTGAGGTGGACAAAACGACAGAAGAGAGAGAAAAAAAAATGTCGCCAGAAGTGACGAGACATTGCTTATGATAGCGAAATAAGGCTGTCTTGAGAGAGAGAGAGAGAGAGAGAGAGAGAGAGGAGAGAGAGAGAGAGAGAGGAGAGAGGAGAGAAGAGAGAGAGAGAGAGAGAGAGAGAGGAGAGAGAGAGAGAGAGAGGAGGAGGAGAGAGAAGAGAGAGAGGAGAGAGAGAGAGAGAGAGAGAGAGAGAGAGAGAAGAGAGAGAGAGAGAGAGAGAGAGAGAGAGGGAGAGAAGAGAGGAGAGAGTGAGAGAGAGAGAGAGAGAGAGGAGAGAGAGAGGAGAGATGGAGAGGAGAGAGAGAGAGAGATGTGTGTGTGTGTGTGTGTGTGTGGTGTGTGTGGTGTGTGTGTGTGTGTGTGTGTGTGTGTGTGTGTGTGTGTGTGTGGTGTGTGTGGTGTGTGTGTGTGTGTGTGTGTGTGTGTGTGTGTGTGTGTGTGTGTGTGTGTGTTGTGGTGTGTGTGATGTGTGTTGTGTGTGTGTGTGTGTGTGTGTGTGTGTGTGTGTGTGTGTGTGTGTGTGTGTTGTGTGTGTGTGTGTGTGTGTGTGTGTGTGTGTGTGTGTGTGTGTGTGTGTGTGTGTGTGTGTGTGTGTGTGTGTTGTGTGTGTGTGTGGTGTGTGTGTGTGTGTGTGTGTGTGTGTGTGTGTGTGTGTGTGTGGTGTGTGTGTGTGTGTGTGTGTGTGTGTGTGTGTGTGTGTGTGTGTGTGCTGTGTGTGGTGTGTGTGTGTGTGTGTGTGTGTGTGTGTGTGTGTGTGTGTGTGTGTGTGTGTGTGTGTGTGTGTGTGTGTGTGTTTTGTGGTGTGTGTGTGTGTGTGTGTGTGTGTTGTGTGTGTGTGTGTGGGTGTGTGTGTGTGTGTGTGTGTGGTGTGTGTGTGTGTGTGTGTGTGGTGTGTGTGTGTGTGTGTGTGTGTGTGTGTGTGTGTGTGTGTGTGTGTGTGTGTGTGTGTGTGTGTGTTGTGTGTGTGTGTGTGTGTGTGGTGTGTGTGTGTGTGTGTGTGTGTGTGTGTGTGGTGTGTGTGTGTGTGTGTTGTGTGTGTGTGTGTGTGTGTGTGTGTGTGTGTGTGTGTGGTGTGTGTGTGTGTGTGTGTGTGTGTGTGTGTGTGGTGTGTGTGTGTGTGTGGTGTGTGTGTGTGTGTGTGTGTGTGTGTGTGTGTGTGTGTGTGTGTGTGTGTGTGTGGTGTGTGGTTGTGTGTGTGTGTGTGGTGTGTTGTGTGTGTGTGTGTGTGTGTGTGTGTGTGTGTGTGTGTGTGGTGTGTGTGTGTGTGTGTGTGTGTGTGTGTGTGTGTGTGTGTGTGTGTGTGTGTGTGTGGTGTGTGTGCCAGACACCCAGACAGTCAGGCATCCAGACACAGACAAACAGGAGGTGGAATCAACAAAACAAAGAGACAAACAGACAGACAGAGAAGCTGCGCCCTTTTCACCTTACATGATTACTGACACGGTAAACACCTCGGGGCAAACACCTGCAGCCTTCATTATCTCAGGTGTGTATCGTCATATGAGAAACATCCGCTGAGCGTCTACCTGTGAGAATTAGAGATGCATCAGATATCCGAACTCAGAGACCAATGGATACGGATGCAGGTGAAGGTGCAGATATCACTTTAACACACTTTGGAGATACGAATGTGTATAGATCGAGTATTTAACAGGTGTCGCCACTCTTATGAACTCCCTTACGTGATTGACAGCAGGGGAAGGTGTGGTAAAAATGGGAGTCACGCTTCACGATGGGCAGTTATTGGAATGGAAATTAAGAAACGCGTCCCATTCACGTTCATAAATCAGACCAGAAGTCCATCTTGCATATTGTACAGTAGTTATATATTCGTTAACAAGGTTGTGAGTACGAAGCACATAATGAACACTAAAATCTTATCTGCTCATCGACATTACTGGAATAATTTTTTTATGCAAAGATTTTACTTGTATATTACTAGAAAAGTACACCATTTTTTTCAGTGATGGAGCTTGAAATGTTAAAATCAATCTCCTAGTATCTTCTCTACTTACCTGCGCCACTACTGACTTACACTATATCTTACGCGTGTCTTAGGTTCTTTAACATCAGTTACTTAGGTTCTAACATCAGTATAATTGGTCTATCGTACTTACCACAGCAAAAATGCACTACATAAAAGTAAACAAATACATAAAACAAATCAATAAGAAAATAAAATGGAATGTGGAGTGAATAGGAAGGTTAAACGCTGCACTCTTAAGATGGTTTGGCAGCATGGAAAGACAGCCAGAAAGTTAAATGATAAAGGGAGTGTATATAAGTATGATAGAGGCGGTGGGTGCAAGAGGACGACCCACGGTGAAACAGGGGGAAAATATGCTGGGCTATGTGAAGGAAAGGGAAGAAAGAAGAATGAAAGAATTGAAGCATGCAAGGAGGGAATGCAAGGACATGGATACTATACGGGGACTATTCTCTCGTGTACATTCCTTGTGGAGAGTTTTAAGAATTGGCGCCATATATGGATAGATAAATAAGATATCATTAATTCATATATTTCATTATATTTTAACAAAGGAGATTGTATATGGCAGCGAAATTGTTCTTATTAGTTCGATTAGGTTGGGTAAGGTAAGGTTAGGTTAGAGTATGTTAGGTGAAGCTTAGAAAAATTAACCCTAATAACGTATATAGCAATTAATTATATGATGCTAGGATCTCAAAACACACATACAATTTAACGTAGTAAATAGCGGCAATAAAGCAAAACTTTATTTACTTGACTTTATTTTACTCTACTTTACTTTACTTTACTTTACTTTACAGTGTGAGACAAAATACCTCGGGCACCCATTGTTTCCCTGGGCAGGTATGACGTGAGGTATGGAATGAAGACTCACATATGCATAACCAGACAGAAACTCGGCCAGACCACACAGCAGGGACAATGAGGCCTCCGTCACGGGTAACTTCTATTTTTAACTCTCTCTCTCTCTCTCTCTCTCTCTCTCTCTCTCTCTCTCTCTCTCTCTCTCTCTCTCTCTCTCTCTCTCTCTCTCTCTCTCTCTCTCTCTCCACATCTTGAAGGAATCCATAACTCACCTGGAAAGAAAAGAAACCAAAATCAGTGTGTTTGTTTCCTGTCACGAACATACAAAAACGTGTTTGAAAATTTGAAGTTAATGAAAATGAAATAAAAAGATGAACACAAAAAATAAGAGAAAAATCCGGGTATTTTGAGGAGGGATTCCCAGCCTACCACCAATAATGATAATAGTAATAATAATAATAATAATAATAATAATAATAATAATAATAATAATAATAGTAATAATAATAGTAATAGTAATAATAAAAAATAATAATAATAATAATAACAGTAATAAGAGTAATAATAATAATAATAATAATAATAATAATAATAATAATAATAATAAATATAATATCACCAATATTGATATGTCCCATCCCTCCACCAATAACAATAGTAGTAATAATAATATAAATAACAACACCAACAATAACAGTACTTTTGATGTGGTTGAAATGGTGGTGGTGGTTGGTGGTGGTGGTGGTGGTGGTGGTGGTTAGTGGTGGTGGTAAGGGTGATGATAGTGGTGGTAGTGGTGGTGGTATAGGTGATGGTAGTGGTGGTGGTGGTGGTGTTAGGGTCGGCTGTGGTGGTGGTGTAAGAGGTAGTGGTGGTGATGCAACCTCCTGTGTTGGGGGTGACCTTTACAGGGGTCATGTGAGGCAATGGGCTGCCCTGTCCTTTGGGTGAACACGGATGCAGGGGGGCCACGTGGGCTGTCATAGGAGAGGGTGAGTGAGGGAAGTTCCGGACATCCCATCCTCCTCCTCCTCCTCCTCCTCCTCCTCCTCTATCTCCTGTCCCGTGCTTCCCCCTCTACTTTCACCATTCACATCCATCCTTTCCTTGACTTTCATAATTGCGATGCTGCCTCCTTGCCTTTAATCAACACGAGGTTAAGATGATTTATTTTGTTTTTTTTCTTCTCTCTCTCTTCTCGAAAAAAAAAGAGAAGCTCTTTCTCTTCTTTTTTTTTTTTTTTCCATCTCTCCTCAGTCGATTCTCTCTAAATCGTCTCCTCCTCGTTTCTCATCATCCCTCTCTGCTCTCC
>JAPQNM010000040.1:13283111-13285002 GCA_029783475.1 Metacarcinus magister | reverse complement strand
TTGCCACCTGGTCAGCTCTGTAAACCCACAACCTGTTTGCTATCACTCTCCTCATTTTCAAAACCTGACTTCACGATCTTTCATTCACGTCAGTTTTATCACCTCCCACACCTGCCGTTCTACCGTTGATTCACACCTTCATAATTGAATCTTTAATCTGTCATCCCCACCTGTCCGAGTCCCACCACACCTGTGCCGCTGCTGCCACCTCTACTCTCTATCTGTTTTAATGTTATCTTGTGATCTTTTTTGGGTTGTTTCTGAAAAAAATTTTGAATATTTTTGGTTATTCCTTTAAGCTCGTAATACTTGCCATTAAGTGTCTCATTAAGAGTATTTGGAGTTCTGCACAATATCGGGTGTACATACCAGTTCAGGAAATAGTTTTTTTTTGTAGTGCGCATTCATGCAATTTTACGACTTCTCGAACCTCATATTTTTTTTAAAAAGAGGATATTGTTGGAAAATGTAATATCAAATTCAATTGAGTCATTACACGTTAAACGACATGTATTAGATAACAGTGTCAGTATCTGAGTAATGATTCTTTATGGGAGTATATTTTAATTTAATTTAATTTTTGTTGTTGTTCACCTAAAAAATCGGCGTTAATGAGGGGGATGATTAACTAGACTGAGTGCTGTGACTATTCTTTTTTTAAGTTACACTGCAAGAAACCACACAAAGGCCGCTCGTGAATGGTTAGCTGGAGGCGGTGTTTCTTGTTTCCTTTTCGTCTAATGTTAACAAGAATAAGAACACACACATAAACGACTTTTTTAATAGGTTGCTAAAGATTTTCCATTTCCTAAAGCTTCGTTTAAAAGTTTTTGGTACGTTATTTCATATGATGGTTTTGAAGGTTGGAGAGAGGGAGAGAGAAAAGAGAAAAAGGAGGAAGTGTGAATGAAAAATGTTGAAAGGGAAATGGGATAGGATGACTAAAGCGGAAACATAGAGGGAATGGGAAGAATAGAGGAGAGGAAACTTTGAAGAAAGCAAGAAGAAGAGGAAGGAGGAAGGAGAGGATGAAACTATAGATGGAAAGAGAAAGGGAAGACTGCAGGAACAGGTTAACAAGACAATAGGAGCATCGCAATAGACAGTATCCAATCCACTTTCCTGTTTCTTAGTGTGTTCTCCATCTTCCTCTATCCCACACCAATCCCTCACCCCTGCAAGTCTTCCCTACCACCATTTCAGTCACTCTCACCCAAACCTAAGGGTGTTCATACCTACACCTAGTAACCTTCTCTCTCTACTTCTACCACTACATCCTCTTCTTTGGACCTCCTAAAGCTCCGCCACCTCCAAGGACTTTACCTCTTCCATCTCCTATCTCTCTCTTTCGACCAGCTTTGCCCAGTGAGACACTATATCACTCCAGTTTGTAATTAGTAGTTGTTTTCCTTCCCGAGTTTGTGTTGTTGTCTGCGCGTGAGGCAATCGCAGGGGACACGAGCTTGGGAAGGAGGAGGAGAAGGAGGAGGAGGAGAAATTGGGACGTTAATTGAGGGGATAGTGGAGTAAGGAAAGGTAGATAATGAAAGGGAAGAAAAGATGGAAGACGTGGACAGGAAAAATTAATATGAGGGAATATGAAAATGGAGAGGGAAACGCAAAGGAATTAAAAAGGATAAGGAGTAAGTAGGAGAAGGAAGGGCGAACAAAGTATAAAAAAAGAAGAAAGACATAGTAAAGGAGACGAACAGAAAACGGATACAAAGACCAGGATCAGAAAAGAGAATGAAAAAGAATGACGAAGAAGAGGAACACGACAAAAGAAGAAAAGAGAGAGAAAAAAGAAAAAGAGAAGAACAAAAGTTGAGAGGGAACAGACAGGATGAGGAATGTAGGCGAAAGGAAGGAATATAAAAGAGGAAGAAGTAGA
>JAPQNM010000040.1:13258111-13275611 GCA_029783475.1 Metacarcinus magister | reverse complement strand
CAGAGTTTCCCTTCCCCACTACCTTCCTCTCAGGCCATCTCACCCCCACTCTCTCCTCCTTTTCCCCTTCCCCCATTCTCCGTTCTGGTCTCCTGATTAAATTTGGAAACTGTGACTCAAGATTAGATTTAGAAGTCAAGAAAGTGAGCGAAACCAACATGCAAGGCCACGATCAATTCTGGGAACGTGCGATAATGTAATGTGAAAGACGGTGCTCGTTGGAATAATATGTAGGTAATACGTGATCAGGTATTAGAGATTGGTGAAAGATAGACGAGAGAGAGAGAGAGAGAGAGAGAGGAGAGAGGAGAGAGAGAGAGAGAGAGAGAGAGAGAGAGAGAGAGAGAGAGAGGAGAGAGAGAGAGAGAGAGAGAGAGAGAGAGAGAGAGAGAGGAAGAGAAAAAAAAAGTTACGTTTGAGAATGGGAGAAGATTATTTTTTCATCGAGGCTCTCAAGGTAAATATAAACTTTGACAGGTTAAACTTCTTACTGAAAGGTCTAGGGAAACAGGGAGAACTTTGGTTACACAGGGATATATTTAAGGCTTATGCACCTGCTGTATCAAGGTGGAACACGTGAAACAGCAGGTAACAGTGTGTGACGGGGCAGGGTGATGTTCAATTGGTCTGTGTTATGAAGTGGTGTAGTGTTGGGGGAGGGAGAGGGTGGGGTGGGCAGCGTTTAATATAGTGAAGCAAAGTAGTAGCATGATGGTGACTGGGATTGGATGTGATTAAGATAGAACAGCGTGTGATGAGGTGGTGCGGTGTGTGAGTGGTGAGTGAGTCGTGCAATGGTGTGTGATAACCTGAAATGGTATGACCGGGATTCTAGTTTTATGTATGTCCTCCAGCCCTCACGACCTTGTTAATGCCCCTCTACTCTCTCTCTCTCTCTCTCTCTCTCTCTCTCTCTCTCTCTCTCTCTCTCTCTCTCTCTCTCTCTCTCTCTCTCTCTCTCTCTCTCTCTCACTTACAAAGGAGAAAAGAAGAAAAAAATGCAGTAATCTCATTTTCGTCCAAGTCTCTGCAAATGTTTATTTCGGTGTTTGTCCACGTTTCGTTTTCTTCGTTGCGCTGCTGCCTGCCTGTGTCTGGTTTGTTTAAGTATGTCCTTGAAGCTCAGTCTAGACAATGAAATGAGGCTGCAAGGAGGAAAATACAAAATGGATCTTTTCTAGTTATTTTATCATCATTTTCCATGTGGTTCGATGTTCGTGTCTGTTTGTCCTTTTTATTAATCTGTATATCTATCCATCCTTCATTCCTGCTTTCTGTTTGCATACACATACACACACTTAAACACACACCCATACACATAGGCGTACACACAGACATACATACTCGCATGCTCGTGCATAATAATAAAATGTGAAAATTGCGTTGCCTCGGTAGGTGTTAATTTTTTCGGGCACAAGATTGTTTTTTTTACATGTATTTGCATATGTGTGTGTACGTATGTGTGTGTGTGTGTGTGTGGGTGTGCGTGTGCGTGTGCGTGTGCGTGTGTGTGTGTGTGTGTGTGTGTGTGTGTGTGTGTGTGTGTGTGTGTGTGTGTGTGTGTGTGTGTGTGTGCAAGTATGTATTGAAAAGCTTTATTCTGTAGTAATTCCTCATTCATTTGTTTTCCTTGTATCCATTCTTCATATCTTTGGATTTTTCTTACCTTTCCACACGTGCCGAAGAATTAACGCGCTGGGGTCAAAAGCAGCTAAATAACGCGCTGCACACGCTCCTGTATTAAAAAAAAATAATGTACCCACTTGTTGGAATATGGATCACTTTTGACTTTGACTTATTAAAACTTCTCAATAGAAAAAAAATATATACTTATACCCTTAACCTGTCCATTAAAGAGCTTAAGATCAAACTCCAGTGACCAGGAAATTTCTTTGATCCCTGGAACCTTGAATTATGTGTTTCAGGACACGTACAAGTTTGAAGCAGTATTCAACACACTGAACTCCTGCGACATTACTGGGGTCAGAATGAGTGAGCGACAAAGCAAAACAAAACAAAAAAAGAAAAATAATAGAACTGGGTAAGAACTTAGCTGTGCTGGTCGACATGTGAAGTTAATTCCGTTGTCTCGTCGGCAAAGTTAGATTGCATGAAGGTTTATGTGCCGCCAAAGTCGTAGAAAAGACCTTTTTTTTGAACCACTTTAATAATTTTTGGTTGAAGTTTCATTTGGTTCACGACTTTTATTAGTTCTCTTATTGAGTGCGTACATTACACCTGCTGCAGTGATGTCAAATTTTTGTAAAACTTGGGGATTCGCTGAACTTTACTGATCTGTACTGTCATTACCACCACCACCATCACCATTACCATCGTTTGCCTGACCACCGTCACCATTGTTATTATTAATGTCATTAGCATGATCAGCTTGCACTGCCATGACCTGTCCCGCAGAGCGTGAATTAATTTCATTAGTCAGTAATGCCAAAATCATTACTCTCGAAGCTGTAGTACTGCTGATATTATTATTATTATCAGTATTACTGTTATTATTATTATTAATATTACTACTACTACTGCTACTGCTACTACTACTACTACTACTACTACTACTACTACTACTACTACTACTACTACTATTACTACTACTATTACTATTACTATTACTATTACTATTACTATTACTACTACTACTGTTACTACTATTACTACTACTACTACTACTACTACTACTACTACTACTACTACTACTACTACTACTACTACTACTACTACTGCATTCAAAGAGCGTCATAAGTTTTGTTGGTGACGTATTTATGTAAGATTCACTGCTGATTGCACTGTCATTCTATCAAGACTCGGGTCATACAATTCATTATTTCTCTACTTTAGCTCCGCCCCCTGCCTGCCACTGCTTCTTTGCACCCTGTGAAGTGAGTGGGCGTGAAATTATGTACCTAAGTCTGTGATATAATTTACTATGTCCTTACATGGCTTTGCATACATCATGCTGAGTCATGATGACAGGACGTAAGGTGTTCAGTCACAACCAAATTACAGAAGCCAGTATTGTATAATTGAATCATATTAAATTTTCTTTCTTATACATGGAGAAGGATTTTTTTTATTCTAACATGGAATAAGACTGATCGAAGGTACGAAGAAAATAGGAAACAAAGAGTACGATTACCTCCCGCTGATTGTTGCTCTCAGGAGAAGATATAAATGTTGGAAAGTTCGCGAGGTGTCTTAATACTCTTCTACTGAAAGAGTTTTGCAGCTTTGAGTCCGCAACTTTAATGTCGTGATTTGTCTGTGATAAGTTGGCTTAGATAAAAAAATAATTCTTATTTGAAAATCTACGTGAAGGAGCGTCTACCACACACAACCCTATCTGTTAATAATGAAAAGAAAAGAACAATGAACTCTGTCTCACTGTGATGTATTTGACGTAACAAAAAAAATCATCGACCACCTTATCTGTTGGCCTCTTGTGACTCCAATAAGTTGAGAGAAAAATTAATAATAAAAAAAAAATAGTGTTTCATATCGACGAAGAATACCTGAATGTATCACTTCAATGTGCACCTAGTTTTAGATATTCTTTACTGCGACACGGAAAAAACTGAAGGTGTTCCACTGGTGTGTGCTTTTAGGCGTGTGATGCTCCTCACGCCACGAGGTAATACGTTACTACACCACCTCTCCTCTCCTACACTTCACTTACCTTGGTCAGTTTACTCCACGTGTTTACCTAAGGATTCTAAGGATTGACTTTACAAGAAAGACACAGTCAAAGCTTACGTTATTTTATTATCATTTTACAAGGGAAACGCACAACCTATCTGGTACAGCCCCAGCTAGTGAGGTTGCGTGAGGTTTACGTGAGAACGCGTTACGGTATCGCCACGTGGCTGGCACAGTCTACTGACCTCAAGTGCTGTGTCGGGAGACGAAGTGGAAGCCCTTCCCTGCTTGGGTCCTGTCAGTCTGTCGCCTCCTTGAGCGTCTTCTTCGATATGCCTTCGGTTGCCACGTGGTAGGGGGGGTGGTGGTGTTGAGGGGCGTCTCGCTCCATCCCTGTTGGAAGAGAGAAGGCTCGCTCCCTCTCTCTCAGGCGACGGGCCCAGCGTGACCCGCGAGGCTCTGCCCATTTTCGTGACGTCAGCGGACAGGCTGGGTCGCCTCAGCTTCCCATTCTCGCTTCCTGCATAACAACCACCCACATGGATTCTCTCACACTATGATTGATATGACTATTTATGGAAAAGTTTGGAACGCCCCTCTCGGATACGATACAAAGATAATTGTGTAATTGCATACATTTCAAAGAATTTCTTTACCACGGTGAGGTATTTCATCCTGAGAGAGAGAGAGAGATAGATAGATAGATAGATAGATAGATAGACAGATAGATAGACAGATAGATGGATAGATAGATAGATAGATAGATAGATAGATAGATAGATGGATAGATAGATAGATAGATAGATAGATAGATAGATAGATGGACAGATAGATGGACAGATAGATAGATAGATAGATAGATAGATAGATATATAGATAGATATATAGATAGATAGATAGATGGACAGATAGATGGACAGATAGATAGATAGATAGATAGACAAATAGATAGATAGATAGATAGATAGATAGAGAGAGAAAAAAAAATGAGATCGCTTAGATGATGGTGTACATGAACTCGTAAGTGCTGTGTTGCGTGATTCCAAAAGGCATGTGAGTAATACCTCCTCACATTCTCTCTCTCTCTCTCTCTCTCTCTCTGTGTGTGTGTTCCCCTTCCGCGGCATCTTGTGGTAGTGCATCTATTGTCGGTGATGCTATGAATACCACCACTTAACTATCTGTCGCCACCGCTGTTACTACCATTACCACTACCACCACTACTACTACTACTACTACTACTACCATCACTACCACTACTACTACCATCACTACCACTACTACTATTACTACCATTGTCATTACCAGCGTCGCAAATAGAAACTAGCACTATCAGGAGCAGCAACACCTGGGGCGATTCCAATCACCTCTCGTTACCTGCAAATGCTCAAGTTAACCATTACTGAAAGCGATGGCGATGACCACCTGTCGCACCTATACACCCACACCCACACCCACACCCACACACACACACACACACACACACACACACACACACACACACACACACACACACACACATTCTCTTTCTCTCTCTCACGCACACGCACACATATATTTGGCTTCATTATTAACTTTTTGGTTTTCGGTGTTCATCATTCATTAATTTTCCTCTTAAAAAACTTTGTAATCCCACGAAATTCTAATCAATCTTAGTGGTGTTGCCTGTATTTAGTAAGGGATTTCTGTGGTGGAAGAGAGATGGGGGGGAGGGAGTCATGAGAGAGAGAGAGAGAGAGAGAGAGAGAGAGAGAGAGAGAGAGAGAGAGAGAGAGAGAGAGAGAGAGAGAGAGAGAGAGAGAGAGAGAGAGAGAGAGAGAGAGATGTTGAGATTTGACTGCAGGATCTGAGAGTGTCTGGGTGTAGGTATACTAAGGGGATGAAAACAAGGATAGGAGACGAGGTGAAGTGACTGTTCTTGTCTTGGAGATGGAGGAAGGGAAGGGAAGGGAAGGGAAAGGAAAGGGAAGGGAAGGGAAGGGAAGAAAAGGGAAGGGAAGGGAAGGGAAGGGAACGGAAGGGAAGGGAAGGGTTGTAGAATTGGAGTTGGTGGAATGAATGTAAAGAAAGACGTGTGTAGGAGGATTCGAGTGTAAAATTACCGTGATATTGCTTTTTTTTTTAGGCTAAGTTGGATAATCTATTAACCCATTCAGTTCTTGCGGCACACCGTATGTGCCAGCAGCGTCTCCCTCTCCTGTGTTTGCGGCACGACGTCTGTGCCAAGATCTTTATATCATTCCCATGCATATACCGAACGTATGATGACAATAAGTATAGGCCAGTGTAACAACTTTTATCATTATTTACAAATTTCTATTGTCTTATGTATCAGAATTCCCGTTCTTATGAGTATTTATGTGATATTCAATAGATAATTTTACGGTACGATAACTGCGGTTTGGCAACACCGCCGGCAGCAATATATAACCGTCGCTCCGTCGGCCATCAGCGACGGGCTCTTCTAGCTAGCATTAGATATTGGATATTGAAAATATTGGAAATATTGGAAATATCATTGCAGCATCTGATACACCTAATTAAACTGTACAACTGTCATTATGAATATTTGTTTTATGACTAATAATTACGCAGTAAAATGAAACTTAATATTTATATAAAAACATGACTTTCCTCCTCATTTTCCCGAAAGCTATTAGAGATATTGGAAATATCATTGCAGCATCTGATAGACCTAATTAAACTGTACAACTGTCATTATGAATATTTGTTCTATGACTAATAATTACGCAGTAAAATGAAACTTAATATATATATATATATATATATATATATATATATATAAACATGACTTTCCTCCTCATTTTCCCGAAAGCTATTAGAGATATTGGAAATATCATTGCAGCATCTGATACACCTAATTAAACTGTACAACTGTCATTATGAATATTTGTTCTATGACTAATAATTACGCAGTAAAATTAAACTTAATATTTATTTAAAAACATAACTTTCCTCCTCATTTTCTCGAAAGCTATTAGAGATATTGGAAATATCATTGCAGCATCTGATACACCTAATTAAACTGTACAACTGATATTATGAATATTTGTTCTATGGCTAATAGTTACGCAGTAAAATGAAACTTAATATTTATATAAAAACATGACTTTCCTCCTCATTTTCTCGAAAGCTATTAGAGATATTGGAAATATCATTGCAGCATATGATACACCTAATTAAACTGTACAACTCTCATTATGAATATTTGTTCTATGACTAATAATTACGCAGTAAAATGAAACTTAATATTTATATAAAAACATGATTTTCCTCCTCATTTTCTCGAAAGCTATTAGAGATATTGGAAATATCACTGCAGCATCTGATAGACCTAATTAAACTGTAAAACTGACATTATGAATATTTGTTCTATGACTAATAATTACGCAGTAAAATGAAACTATATATTTATATAAAAACATGACATTCCTCCTCATTTTCTCGAAAGCTATTAGAGATATTTGAAATATCATTGCAGCATCTGATAGACCTAATTAAAATCTACTACTGTCATTATGAATATTATCACTAGTACTAATAAATACTGAATTTTACTTTTTTAAAAATTACTTTCTTCCTCGTTTTCTCGAAAGCTATTAGAGATATTGGAAATATCATTGCATACTCTGATACACCTAATTAAACTGTACAACTGATATTATGAATATTTGTTCTATGACTAATAATTACGCAGTAAAATAAAACCGTATTTTTATATAAAAACATGATTTTCCTCGTCATTTTCTCGAAAGCTATTAGAGATATTGGAAATATAATTGCAGCATCTGATAGACCTAATTAAACTGTACAACTGATATTATGAATATTTGTTCTATAACTAATAATTACGGAGTAAAATGAAACTTAATATTTATTTAAAAACATGATTTTCCTCCTGATTTTCTCGAAAGCTATTAGAGATATTGGAAATATCATTGCAACAGCGGATACACCTAATTAAACTGTACAACTGATATTATGAATATTTTTTCTATGACTAATAATTACGCAGTAAAATGAAACTTAATATTGATTTAAAAACATGAATTTCCTCCTCATTTTCCCGAAAGCTATTAGAGATATTGGAAATATCATTGCAGCATCTGATACACCTAATTAAACTGTACAACTGTGATTATGAATATTTGTTCTATGACTAATAATTACGCAGTAAAATGAAACTTAATATTTATATAAAAACATGACTTTCCTACTCATTTTCCCGAAAGCTATTAGAGATATTGGAAATATGATTGCAGAATTTGATACACCTAATTAAACTGTACAACTGTCATTATGAATATTTGTTCTATGACTAATAATTACGCAGTAAAATGAAACTTAATATTTATATAAAAACATGAATTTCCTCCTCATTTTCTCGAAAGCTATTAGAGATATTGGAAATATCACTGCAGCATCTGATAGACCTAATTAAACTGTAAAACTGAAATTATGAATATTTGTTCTATGACTAATAATTACGCAGTAAAATTAAACTTTATATTTATTTAAAAACATGACTTTCCTCCTAATTTTCTCGAAAGCTATTAGAGATATTGGAAATATCATTACAGCGTCTGATACACCTAATTAAACTGTACCACTCTCAATATGAATATTTGTTCTATGACTAATAATTACGCAGTAAAATGAAACTTAATATTTATATAAAAACATGATTTTCCTCCTCATTTTCTCGAAAGCTATTAGAGATATTGGAAATATCACTGCAGCATCTGATAGACCTAATTAAACTGTAAAACTGACATTATGAATATTTGTTCTATGACTAATAATTACGCAGTAAAATGAAACTATATATTTATATAAAAACATGACATTCCTCCTCATTTTCTCGAAAGCTATTAGAGATATTGGAAATATCATTGCAGCATCTGATAGACTTAATTAAAATCTACTACTGTCATTATGAATATTTTCACTAGTACTAATAAATACTGAATTTTACTTTTTTAAAAATTACTTTCTTCCTCGTTTTCTCGAAAGCTATTAGAGATATTGGAAATATCATTGCATCATCTGATACACCTAATTAAACTGTACAACTGATATTATGAATATTTGTTCTATGACTAATAATTACGCAGTAAAATAAAACCGTATTTTTATATAAAAACATGATTTTCCTCGTCATTTTCTCGAAAGCTATTAGAGATATTGGAAATATAATTGCAGCATCTGATAGACCTAATTAAACTGTACAACTGATATTATGAATATTTGTTCTATGACTAATAATTACGGAGTAAAATGAAACTTAATATTTTTTTAAAAACATGATTTTCCTCCTGATTTTCTCGAAAGCTATTAGAGATATTGGAAATATCATTGCAACAGCTGATACACCTAATTAAACTGTACAACTGATATTATGAATATTTTTTCTATGACTAATAATTACGCAGTAAAATGAAACTTAATATTTATTTAAAAACATGAATTTCCTCCTCATTTTCCCGAAAGCTATTAGAGATATTGGAAATATCATTGCAGCATCTGATACACCTAATTAAACTGTACAACTGTGATTATGAATATTTGTTCTATGACTAATAATTACGCAGTAAAATGAAACTTAATATTTATATAAAAACATGACTTTCCTACTCATTTTCCCGAAAGCTATTAGAGATATTGGAAATATGATTGCAGCATTTGATACACCTAATTAAACTGTACAACTGTCATTATGAATATTTGTTCTATGACTAATAATTACGCAGTAAAATGAAACTTAATATTTATATAAAAACATGAATTTCCTCCTCATTTTCTCGAAAGCTATTAGAGATATTGGAAATATCACTGCAGCATCTGATAGACCTAATTAAACTGTAAAACTGAAATTATGAATATTTGTTCTATGACTAATAATTACGCAGTAAAATTAAACTTTATATTTATATAAAAACATGACTTTCCTCCTAATTTTCTCGAAAGCTATTAGAGATATTGGAAATATCATTACAGCGTCTGATACACCTAATTAAACTGTACAACTCTCATTATGAATATTTGTTCTATGACTAATAATTACTCAGTAAAATGAAACTTAATATTTCTATATAAACATAACTTTACTCCTCATTTTCTCGAAAGCTATTAGAGACATTGGAAATATCATTGCAGCATCTGATACACCTAATTAAACTGTACAACTAATATTATGAATATTTGTTCTATGGCTAATAATTACGCAGTAAAATGAAACTTAATATTTATATAAAAACATGACTTTCCTCCTCATTTTCTCGAAAGCTATTAGAGATATTGGAAATATCATTGCAGCATCTGATACACCTAATTAAACTGTACAACTCTCATTATGAATATTTGTTCTATGACTAATAATTACGCAGTAAAATGAAACTTAATATATATATAAAAACATGATTTTCCTCCTCATTTTCTCGAAAGCTATTAGAGATATTGGAAATATCACTGCAGCATCTGATAGACCTAATTAAAGTGTAAAACTGATATTATGAATATTTGTTCTATGACTAATAATTACGCAGTAAAATGAAACTATATATTTTTATAAAAACATGACATTCCTCCTCATTTTCTCGAAAGCTATTGAGATATTGGAAATATCATTGCAGCATCTGATAGACCTAATTAAAATCTACTACTGTCATTATGAATATTTTCACTAGTACTAATAAATACTGAATTTTACTTTTTTTTAAATTACTTTCTTCCTCGTTTTCTCGAAAGCTATTAGAGATATTGGAAATATCATTGCATCATCTGATACAACGAATTACACTGTAACACTGATAATATGAATATTTGTTCTATGACTAATAATTACGCAGTAAAATAAAACCGTATTTTTATATAAAAACATGATTTTCCTCGTCATTTTCTCGAAAGCTTTTAGAGATATTGGAAATATAATTGCAGCATCTGATATACCTAATTAAACTTTACAACTGATATTATGAATATTTGTTCTATGACTAATAATTAAGCAGTAAAATGAAACTTAATATTTATTTAAAAACATGATTTTCCTCCTCATTTTCTCGAAAGCTATTAGAGATATTGGAAATATCATTGCAGCATCTGATACACCTAATTAAACTGTAAAACAGATATTATGAATATTTGTTCTATGACTAATAATTACGCAGTAAAATTAAACTTAATATTTATTTAAAAACATGACTTTCCTCCTCATTTTCTCGAAAGCTATTAGAGATATTGGAAATATCATTGCAGCATCTGATACACCTAATTAAACTGTACAACTGATATTATGAATATTTGTTCTATGGCTAATAATTACGCAGTAAAATGAAACTAAATATTTATATAAAAACATGACTTTCCTCCTCATTTTCTCGAAAGCTATTAGAGATATTGGAAATATCATTGCAGCATCTGATACACCTAATTAAACTTTACAACTGATATTATGAATATTTGTTCTATGGCTAATAATTATGCAGTAAAATGAAACTTAATATTTATATAAAAACATGACTTTCCTCCTCATTTTCTCGAATGCTATAAGAGAAATTGGAAATATCACTGGAGCATCTGATACACCTAATTAAACTGTACAACTGCGATTATGAATATTTGTTCTATGACTAATAATTACGCAGTAAAATGAAACTTAATATTTATATAAAAACATGACTTTCCTACTCATTTTCCCGAAAGCTATTAGAGATATTGGAAATATGATTGCAGCATCTGATACACCTAATTAAACTCTACAACTCTCATTATGAATATTTGTTCTATGACTAATAATTACGCAGTAAAATGAAACTTAATATTTATATAAAAACATAATTTTCCTCCTCATTTTCTCGAAAGCTATTAGAGATATTGGAAATATCACTGCAGCATCTGATAGACCTAATTAAACTGTAAATTTGACATTATGAATATTTGTTCTATGACTAATAATTACGCAGTAAAATGAAACTAAATATTTATATAAAAACATGACATTCCTCCTCATTTTCTCGAAAGCTATTAGAGATATTGGAAATATCATTGCAGCATCTGATAGACTTGATTAAAATCTACTAGTGTAGTTATGAATATTTTCACTAGTACTAATAAATACTGAATTTTACTTTTTTTTAAATTACTTTCTTCCTCGTTTTCTCGAAAGCTATTAGATATATTGGATATATCATTGCATCATCTGATACACCTAATTCAACTGTACAACTGATATTATGAATAATTGTTCTATGACTAATAATTACGCAGTAAAATAAAACCGTATTTTTATATAAAAACATGATTTTCCTTGTCATTTTCTCGAAAGCTATTAGAGATATTGGAAATATAATTGCAGCATCTGATAGACCTAATTAAACTGTACAACTGATATTATGAATATTTGTTCTATGACTAATAATTACGCAGTAAAATTAAACTTAATATATATTTAAAAACAAGACTTTCCTCCTCATTATCTCGAAAGCTATTAGAGATATTGGAAATATCATTGCAACAGCTGATACACCTAATTAAACTGTACAACTGATATTATGAATATTTTTTCTATGACTAATAATTATGCAGTAAAATGAAACTTAATATTTATTTAAAAACATGAACTTCCTCCTCATTTTCCCGAAAGCTATTAGAGATATTGGAAATATCATTGCAGCATCTGATACACCTAATAAAACTGTACAACTGTCATTATGAATATTTGTTCTATGACTAATAATTACGCAGTAAAATGAAACTTAATATTTATATAAAAACATGAATTTCCTCCTCATTTTCTCGAAAGCTATTAGAGATATTGGAAATATCACTTCAGCATCTGATAGACCTAATTAAACTGTAAAACTGAAATTATGAATATTTGTTCTATGACTAATAATTACGCAGGAAAATTAAACTTTATATTTATATAAAAACATGACCTTCCTCGTAATTTTCTCGAAAGCTATTAGAGATATTGGAAATATCATTACAGCATCTGATACACCTAATTAAACTGTACAACTGTCATTATGAATATTTGTTCTTAGACTAATAATTACTCAGTAAAATGAAACTTAATATTTCTATATAAACATAACTTTTCTCCTCATTTTCTCGAAAGATATTAGAGATATTGGAAATATCATTGCAGCATCTGATACACCTAATTAAACTGTACAACTGATATTATGAATAATTTTTCTATGGCTAATAATTACGCAGTAAAATTAAACTTAATATTTATATAAAAACATGACTTTCCTCCTCATTTTCTCGAAAGCTATTAGAGATATTGGAAATATCATTGCAGCATCTGATACACGTAATTAAACTGTACAACCCTCATTGTGAATATTTGTTCTATGACTAATAATTACGCAGTAAAATGAAACTTAATATTTATATAAAAACATGATTTTCCTCCTCACTTTCTCGAAAGCTATTAGAGATATTGGAAATATCACTGCAGCATCTGATAGACCTAATTAAACTGTAAAACCGACATTATGAATATTTGTTCTATGACTAATAATTACGCAGTAAAATGAAACTATATATTTATATAAAAACATGACATTCCTCCTCATTTTCTCGAAAGCTATTAGAGATATTGGAAATATAATTGCAGCATCTGATAGACCTAATTAAACTGTACAACTGTCATTATGAATATTTGTTCTATGACTAATAATTACGCAGTAAAATGAAACTTAATATATATATATATATATATATATATATATATATATATATAAACATGACTTTCCTCCTCATTTTCCCGAAAGTTATTAGAGATATTGGAAATATCATTGCAGCATCTGATACACCTAATTAAACTGTACAACTGTCATTATGAATATTTGTTCTATGACTAATAATTACGCAGTAAAATTAAACTTAATATTTATTTAAAAACATAACTTTCCTCCTCATTTTCTCGAAAGCTATTAGAGATATTGGAAATATCATTGCAGCATCTGATACACCTAATTAAACTGTACAACTGATATTATGAATATTTGTTCTATGGCTAATAGGTACGCAGTAAAATGAAACTTAATATTTATATAAAAACATGACTTTCCTCCTCATTTTCTCGAAAGCTATTAGAGATATTGGAAATATCATTGCAGCATATGATACACCTAATTAAACTGTACAACTCTTATTATGAATATTTGTTCTATGACTAATAATTACGCAGTAAAATGAAACTTAATATTTATATAAAAACATGATTTTCCTCCTCATTTTCTCGAAAGCTATTAGAGATATTGGAAATATAACTGCAGCATCTGATAGACCTAATTAAACTGTAAAACAGACATTATGAATATTTGTTCTATGACTAATAATTACGCAGTAAAATGAAACTATATATATATATAAAAACATGACATTCCTCCTAATTTTCTCGAAAGCTATTAGAGATATTGGAAATATCATTGCAGCATATGATAGACATAATTAAAATATACTTCTGTCATTATGAATATTTTCACTAATACTAATAAATACTGAATTTTACTTTTTAAAAAATTAATTTCTTCCTCGTTTTCTCGAAAGCTATTAGAGATATTGGAAATATCATTGCATCATCTGATACACCTAATTGAACTGTATAGCTGATATTATGAATATTTTTTCTATGACTAATTATTACGCAGTAAAATAAAACCGTATTTTTATATAAAAACATGAATTTCCTCGTCATTTTCTCGAAAGCTATTAGAGATATTGGAATTATAATTGCAGCATCTGATAGACCTAATTAAACTGTACAACTGATGGTATGAATATTTGTTCTATGTCTAATAATTACGCAGTAAAATGAAACTTAATATTTATTTAAAAACAAGACTTTCCTCCTCATTATCTCGAAAGCTATTAGAGATATTGGAAATATCATTGCAACAGCTGATACACCTAATTAAACTGTACAACTGATATTATGAATATTTTTTCTATGACTAATAATTACGCAGTAAAATGAAACTTAATATTTATTTAAAAACATGAACTTCCTCCTCATTTTCCCGAAAGCTATTAGAGATATTGGAAATATCATTGCAGCATCTGATACACCTAATAAAACTGTACAACTGTCATTATGAATATTTGTTCTATGACTAATAATTACGCAGTAAAATGAAACTTAATATTTATATAAAAACATGAATTTCCTCCTCATTTTCTCGAAAGCTATTAGAGATATTGGAAATATCACTTCAGCATCTGATAGACCTAATTAAACTGTAAAACTGAAATTATGAATATTTGTTCTATGACTAATAATTACGCAGGAAAATTAAACTTTATATTTATATAAAAACATGACCTTCCTCGTAATTTTCTCGAAAGCTATTAGAGATATTGGAAATATCATTACAGCATCTGATACACCTAATTAAACTGTACAACTGTCATTATGAATATTTGTTCTTAGACTAATAATTACTCAGTAAAATGAAACTTAATATTTCTATATAAACATAACTTTTCTCCTCATTTTCTCGAAAGATATTAGAGATATTGGAAATATCATTGCAGCATCTGATACACCTAATTAAACTGTACAACTGATATTATGAATAATTTTTCTATGGCTAATAATTACGCAGTAAAATTAAACTTAATATTTATATAAAAACATGACTTTCCTCCTCATTTTCTCGAAAGCTATTAGAGATATTGGAAATATCATTGCAGCATCTGATACACGTAATTAAACTGTACAACCCTCATTGTGAATATTTGTTCTATGACTAATAATTACGCAGTAAAATGAAACTTAATATTTATATAAAAACATGATTTTCCTCCTCACTTTCTCGAAAGCTATTAGAGATATTGGAAATATCACTGCAGCATCTGATAGACCTAATTAAACTGTAAAACCGACATTATGAATATTTGTTCTATGACTAATAATTACGCAGTAAAATGAAACTATATATTTATATAAAAACATGACATTCCTCCTCATTTTCTCGAAAGCTATTAGAGATATTGGAAATATAATTGCAGCATCTGATAGACCTAATTAAACTGTACAACTGTCATTATGAATATTTGTTCTATGACTAATAATTACGCAGTAAAATGAAACTTAATATATATATATATATATATATATATATATATATATATATATATATATATATATATATATATAAACATGACTTTCCTCCTCATTTTCCCGAAAGTTATTAGAGATATTGGAAATATCATTGCAGCATCTGATACACCTAATTAAACTGTACAACTGTCATTATGAATATTTGTTCTATGACTAATAATTACGCAGTAAAATTAAACTTAATATTTATTTAAAAACATAACTTTCCTCCTCATTTTCTCGAAAGCTATTAGAGATATTGGAAATATCATTGCAGCATCTGATACACCTAATTAAACTGTACAACTGATATTATGAATATTTGTTCTATGGCTAATAGGTACGCAGTAAAATGAAACTTAATATTTATATAAAAACATGACTTTCCTCCTCATTTTCTCGAAAGCTATTAGAGATATTGGAAATATCATTGCAGCATATGATACACCTAATTAAACTGTACAACTCTTATTATGAATATTTGTTCTATGACTAATAATTACGCAGTAAAATGAAACTTAATATTTATATAAAAACATGATTTTCCTCCTCATTTTCTCGAAAGCTATTAGAGATATTGGAAATATAACTGCAGCATCTGATAGACCTAATTAAACTGTAAAACAGACATTATGAATATTTGTTCTATGACTAATAATTACGCAGTAAAATGAAACTATATATATATATAAAAACATGACATTCCTCCTAATTTTCTCGAAAGCTATTAGAGATATTGGAAATATCATTGCAGCATATGATAGACATAATTAAAATATACTTCTGTCATTATGAATATTTTCACTAATACTAATAAATACTGAATTTTACTTTTTAAAAAATTAATTTCTTCCTCGTTTTCTCGAAAGCTATTAGAGATATTGGAAATATCATTGCATCATCTGATACACCTAATTGAACTGTATAGCTGATATTATGAATATTTTTTCTATGACTAATTATTACGCAGTAAAATAAAACCGTATTTTTATATAAAAACATGAATTTCCTCGTCATTTTCTCGAAAGCTATTAGAGATATTGGAATTATAATTGCAGCATCTGATAGACCTAATTAAACTGTACAACTGATGGTATGAATATTTGTTCTATGTCTAATAATTACGCAGTAAAATGAAACTTAATATTTATTTAAAAACATGACTTTCCTCCTCATTTTCTCGAAAGCTATTAGAGATATTGGAAATATATTTGCAGCAGCTGATACACCTAATTAAACTGTACAACTGTGATTATGAATATTTGTTCTATGACTAATAATTACGCAGTAAAATGAAACTTAATATTTATATAAAAACATGACTTTCCTCCTCATTTTCCCGAAAGCTATTAGCGATATTGGAAATATGATTGCAGGATCTGATACACCTAATTAAACTGTACAACTGTCATTATGAATATTTGTATTATGACTAATAATTATGCAGTAAAATGAAACCTAATATTTATATAAAAACATGAATTTCCTCCTCATTTTCTCGAAAGCTATTAGAGATATTGGAAATATCACTGTAGCATCTGATAGACCTAGTTAAACTGTAAAACTGAAATTATGAATATTTATTCTATGACTAATAATTACGCAGTAAAATTAAACTTTATATATATATATAAAAACATGACTTTCCTCCTAATTTTCTAGAAAGCTATTAGAGATATTTGAAATATCATTACAGCATCTGATACACCTAATTAA
>JAPQNM010000040.1:13240611-13255611 GCA_029783475.1 Metacarcinus magister | reverse complement strand
CATTTCGGCCTCATACCATCTGGTCTTCAAAACTTTTCGGCACTGTATTTATGTGTGTGTGCGTGTGGGTGTGTATATGTGCGTGTTTTTTTCTTCTCTTGTGTGTGTGTGTGTGTGTGTGTGTGTGTGTGTGTGTGTGTGTGTGTGTGTGTGTGTGTGTGTGTGCGTGTATGTGTGCGTGTGCGTGTGTGTGTGTGTGTGGGTGAACATGGCATGGTTTGAGTGGATCGCGCACTTCACAGATAAACTTTAGTAGTCAAGACGCCTAATGATGAAAAGTTTAAGGATGATATGTCTTGGGGATGAAAAGGTCTAAGTCCCAAATGATCCAGAACCGAAATGACTTGATGAGACGACCTAAGTACCAATCCCTTCAGTATGAAATGACATGTACCCGCGTTCCCCTTGTGCTGCTGTAATCACAACCTGCATAACCTCGTATCAACAGTATCGTTTGTGCTCCGTCTCTTTGATCATGTGTGTGTACGATCCTCTCCCTCATTGAGTCAGTTATCAGTTATGGAGTGAGTGAATGAGCGTGATGTAAGGCCAGAGTCGCCGCTACACATGGGATCGGAGAGTATATGACAGAACAGTTGATAGCTTCTGAACCCTCGTCGCGGCTGTTGCTTATGTTGCTGATATTATATGTAAATAAATTGTCTATTGTGATACTAATACTGTTTTTCTTCAAGGTTATTCATAATGTTTTTTTTCTAATTAATGATCATGCTGGGAAAAGAAAGGACTAACTGTATGTAATGATGTTATATTCATTTAAATGTATTATTATGTATAACTATGCATATGTTAATCAATTTAATTATATATTTTTTGTTTATCTTTTTTTCTATCTATCAATATGTCTATCTATCTGTCTATCTATCTATATCTATTTATCTATCTACCTACACATGTTTTCATCCCACACCCTCTTCTTCCCTCGTTCTCTTGATGCATCTTTGCCATCAGTTCTCTCTATCTTCTTTCTTTCTTTCTTTCTCCCTTTCCATACTTTCCCTTAACTTCCCTTCACTTCCCTTCCTCTGTGATGTCCTCTTATGGCCTTTCTTTACACGTCCTCACCCTTCTTTCCTTCCTTCTTTCCTTCAGCACGTCACTGTTCATAAGTCCACCTCTTCTTTCAATACAATTTCTTGGTTTCTTTTGATCTAGTGACCTCGTTCTAGACCAGCTGTGTGGTTTTGAGTTTCATATACATATATAAATATTCTCTCTCTCTCTCTCTCTCTCTCTCTCTCTCTCTCTCTCTCTCTCTCTCTCTCTCTCTCTCTCTCTCTCTCTCTCTCTCTCTCTCTCTCTCTCTCTCTCTCTGATCCTTGGTTCTGATTCATATTTCTATTTACTTTATTTTTCTCCAGTTTACATATTTGCATTTTGTCCCTTTCTAACGTTCTCTGCATTTTCCAGTTTTTTATTTTTTTCTACTCTCTCTCTCTCTCTCTCTCTCTCTCTCTCTCTCTCTCTCTCTCTCTCTCTCTCTCTCTCTCTCTCTCTCTCTCTCTCTCTCTCTCTCTCTCTCTCTCTCTCTCTCTCTCTCTCTCAATTCCCGTCTCCCTCACCTGTCGATCGTATCATAAACTATTTCACTTCTTTCCACATTTTGTCTCTACACACCTCGTTTATTTTCTCCTCTTGTCTCTATCGATTTTTTTCTCTCACACTTTATATACTTTTCGTAGCTCTATGTCTAGCTTTTCTCTTCAATGTGCTATATATATTTTTTTTTCTTCTTTCTCAGACATTCATACACTTTCTTTAGCAATGTATCTCTTTTTCTTTTCTTTTTCTATTGGTAGGTAGAGGTGCTGTGTTTTCTTTCGTTTTTCCTGGGTCTCTCTCTCTCTTTTTCGTTTTATTTTTATTTATTTTTTTATATTTTTGTCTCTTTGTATCTTGCATTTCTTGTGAAAGGAAAACGATTGCTGACACACTTTCAATTTTATATTCCTTCTTCACTTCCACTTCGGTTATTCAGCTCGCTTCACCCTCCCTCCCTTCCATCCTCCTCCTTTTCATTCTTTCCTTCCTTCCTTCCTTCCTTCCTTCCTTCATTCAATTTTCTCCGTCTTTCTCCTCCTTCTCCTCCTCGTTGTACCTGTCGTTGTTGCCTTCATTGACGTTGTCCTCCTCCTCCTCCTCCTCCTCCTCCTCCTCCTCCTCCTCCTCCTCCTCCTCCTCCTCCTCCTCCTCCTCCTCCTCCTCCTCCTCCACAGAATGTACTCATGAATAATAACACGCTCTTTCCGTTTCTTCCGTTTTTTCCCTCCTAGAGGATGTGTCGCCACTTACCAGAAGTCTGTTTCAGCTCTTCCTTTAACTTCACTCTTTACAATAATATTTCCCCGTCTTCCTCATTTTTCCACGTGACATAGTGTGTTTACTTTTTCTCTGTCCCTTTTTTGTATCCTGTTAGCTCGTTTGCTTGAGTGACAGGTAGACAGGGAGGAGTCTTTCTCTCTTCTGACATCTCCAATAACGTAATTTATCTCTGGTAACAATATTCAATCTGATGCTCTTACTGCGAACCAAAAAGTTACTGTTATGTAGGCTTCATATCTGTTCCTTTCCTGTGTGTGTGTGTGTGTGTGTGTGTGTGTGTGTGTGTGTGTGTGTGTGTGTGTGTGTGTGTGTGTGTGTGTGTGTGTGTTGGAATGTTCTTCCTTTTTTCCATTGATTCTCTTTCCATTTTCTTTTTCTTTTTATCTTCATGTATTTTTTTCACCTTCTTCCATTCTTTCTTTTGTTTCTTTTCTTCCTTATTTTTCTCTTTCTTTCTTTTATTATTTGTTTTTTGGAGGAGGAGGAGGAGGAGGAGGAGGAGGAAGAGGAAGAGGAAGAGGAGGAGGAGGAGGAGAGGAGGAGGAGGAGGAGGAGGAGGAGGAGGAGGAGGAGGAGGAGGAGGAGGAGAGTATCATCTAATATTAGGAACGTAATTTATAACAAGTAATTTGATTCTAGAAAGAGAGCATTTTGTGCAACCTACATCCTCTCTCTCTCTATCTCATTCTGTCTGCCTCTTTTTTTTCTTCTTCTCTCTCTCTCTCTCTCTCTCTCTCTCTCTCTCTCTCTCTCTCTCTCTCTCTCTCTCTCTCTCTCTCTCTCTCTCTCTCTCTCTCTCTCTCTCTCTCTCATTCTTTCCTATAGTGTCTCTTTATTTTTCACTTTTTCATTCGTTCTCTCTTTCTTTCTTTTTATTCTTCCTTCTTTTTTTTATTTGTTCGCTTTTCTTTCGTTCTCTTTTTCTTTTTTTCCTCTGCCATCGGTTTTCCTTACACACACACACACACACACACACACACACACACACACACACACACACACACACACACACACACCACACACACACACACACACACACACCACACACACACACACACACACACACACACACACACACACACACACACACACACACACACACACACACACACACACACACACACACACACACACACACACACACACAAGACGTACTTAACAACTAATTGCATCACTTGCCAAATAACCAATCATGTGAAGTTCTGGAAGCTGAAGGAGGAGGAGGAGGAGGAGGAGGAGGAGGAGGAGGAGGAGGAGGAGGAGGAGGAGGAGGAGGAGGAGGGATCATAAGAGTAAACGTAAAAAAAGTGGTGTGAATGGAGAGAGAGAGAGAGAGAGAGAGAGAGAGAGAGAGAGAGAGAGAGAGAGAGAGAGAGAGAGAGAGAGAGAGAGAGAGAGAGAGAGAGAGAGAGAGAGAGAGAGAGAGAAAGAGAAAGAGAGAGAGAGAGAAGGAAATTAAACAAGAGCCAATTTTTCCTCGCCGCCTTGGAAGTAAATTTGGACTGAGGTTAAAGAAGGCCGGAAAGAAGATGGATTTGGGAGGAAGGGGAAAAAATAATGAAACACACGAGTACGTTGAGCTCCGAAGAGAGAAAAAAAATGAAAATGTACAAGTTAATGAGGAGGAGGAGGAGGAGGAGGAGGAGGAGGAGGAGGAGGAGAGGAGGAGAGGAGGAGGGAGGAGGAGAGGAGGAGGAGAGGAGGAGGAGGAGGAGGAGGAGGAGGAGGAGGAGGAGGAGGAGGAGGAGGAGGTAAGAGAAGAGGAAGGAAGGAGGCATACGCGAGAAAGGTAGGAGGATAGAATGGGAAGGAGGGAGCAAGGGAAGGGGCTTTTATAGGAAGGATAGGAAGAGGGGGAGAGGAGGAAGAGAGGTAAGGAGGGAGGGAAGGATGGAGGGAGGGAGAGAGGGAGGGAGGGGATGAAGGAGCATTAGGAAACAAAGGCTATGAAGGCAGCAGCTGGGCGTCATGGTGCTAACTGATGCAACTGCTGGTGTTTATTGGTGTGTGTGTGTGTGTGTGTGTGTGTGTGTGTGTGTGTGTGTGTGTGTGTGTGTGTGTGTGTGTGTGTGTGTGTGTGTGTGTGTGTGTCTCTTAATGTCAGACTTCCACCTTCACTTCCTGCATATCTCTGTCTGTCACGGTGTTCAGTAATGCTCACTCTTGTCCTCTATTTAGTGATGATTTTTGGGTCACACACACACACACACACACACACACACACACACACACACACACACACACACACACACACACACACACACACACACACACACACACACACACACACACCAAGTAGTTCCAACTGACCTTTAATAAACTGGGGAATGTTGTAAAAATTCACTCGCCCAACGTGTATCACTTTGTCTTCGAAGGAATGTGTCAAGCTGGAAGTCTTTATCGCAGGGACGGTATTGTGGGAAGAACAAATACAACCTCCCACAATTATTACTGGTCTTAGTACTCGTCTTCCTCCTCCTCCTCCTCCTCCTCCTCCTCCTCCTCCTCCTCCTCCTCCTCCTCCTCCTCCTCCTCCTCCTCCTCCTCCTCCTCCTCCTCCAAGTGAATATCCATCAAAACTGGAATAAAAGATATAGTGTTGAATAACGAAACTTTGTGACGTCATATTCTATCTGGCCTTTACTGGGCGTGGAGAAGTGTTCTGGTTTGGGGATGGGGGCGGGTGGGGGGAAAGGAGGAGTAGGAGGAGGAGGAGGAAGAGGAAGGAGGAGGAGGAGGAGGAGGAGGAGGAGGAGGAGGAGGAGGAGGAGCGTGAAAGACATTAAACAACGCGAGGTCAGTGATCCAGCTCATGTGTTCCCTTGTATCATCTCTTTCACAACAAAGCAAGAGACTCAATGCATGTTCCCTTTCAAAATTGCATATTAAACTTGTCCTGATAACATACACCTGGGTTGGCAGCGTTCGGTGTGTGAAGGTCTTGCATCACTATCCCTCACACAGCTGCCGGCCTGAGCTTGGTAATCACAGTGGCAGCGCATCATCCTTTCACTCACATTTTGATGCATACTTACACAGTCTTTCCCTCCATGTTATTCCTTTCGAGTGTTTTGCTTGTGATGTTTTCTTAGGTAAGCTGGTGATTTTCTTGCTTGGAAGTGTGTGTGTTCGTGTGTGATTGTGTGGGTGTGTGTGTGTGTGTGTGTGTGTGTGTGTGTGTGTGTGTGTGTGTGTGTGTGTGTGTGTGTGTGTTTATCTATTTATGTATGTATGTATGTATGTATGTGTATATGTGTTTATCTACCTATCTATTTCCTCATCTATCTATCTATATCTATCTATCTATCTATTTATCCATATATTTATTTATTTGCTGCAGCTATCCGTATCCACCCGCATATCTAAATTTATTTACTTGTATATCTAAATTGGTCTTACCCACGAGTAATAAAGGTCATTAACTAGAATAAACATGCATTACGAATTGCACAAATATGAATTGATGTTTGTCAGCTCCAGAGTCAGACTAGTGATTGTTCCACCAACGTGAAGAAGAAAAAAAATCCACTTTTACTTTCTCGTGACTCGTCGTAATGCAGAATGACTTGAAAGTTTGGAATTCTTACCTGCATGGGAACATTTCCTGCTCTGTATGAATTTTCGCATTTGTCGTGTTCATGCATTGTATATGTATATATATATATATATATATATATATATATATATATATATATATATTTATTTTTATATATAATTATTAGTGCCACTCCCTTGACATTTCGATATTCCTGGTGGTGTTATGCTTCACTTTTTTTTATCTCGATATGAAGTGGAGTTCACCTTCTATGCAAGAACAACAACAACAACAACAACAACAACAACAACAACAACAACAACAACAACAACAACAACAACAACAACAACAACAACAAATACTACTACTACAACTACTACTACTACTACTACTACTACTACTACTACTACTACTACTACTACTACTACTACTACTACTACTACTACGAACACTCATTACCACACTGATGATAATGAAAATAAAAGAACTTCATGACATTTCCAAATTTATGTTGTAATCTTAGGGAAGCGTCATTGACTTTGACCTTTAGAAAGTGAGTCATAAGTATCACAAAGTTTATGATTTGGCCGCCGCCACAATTCTCTTGAGGCCTAACATCCACGTTAGGGCTAGCCAAGCTTACGTGTATACACACACCACAAGCTAACGTAACATTGTGTTCCTAACTTTATGATGAGAACGCTTTGTACAATATTTTTTCCCTGCCAGGGGACTCGCTAGGTAGACTATCATAAGTTGAATATATCAGCAAATATCGAACAAGTTTGTGTGAGGAAAATGTGAGTCTTTTTACATTTTCCAAATGAAAAATGGAAAAAGGCGAAAGCCCTTTTACTTTCTTTTAATAGTTTCAAAGTTTCATTACTTAGTTTTAAGAAGTATTTCCTCATTTTTACAAATTTACTTTCCTGCAATACTTTACCGTTGGTTTCACGAACACACTTGCGACTTATTTTGGTCACAGCCTCGACTTTGGTGACACCGATCGGTAGCTAAAACTGGTGAACAAGTATTAAAGAATATCAGTGATTGCAAAGGAATATATGCATATAGTTATATCTTCTCGAAAGAACATTACCATGTCGAGGTGATAAGACTCAATATTTTAATGATCAGTGGAACTAAACTAGACAAGTGCAACCAAACTAGGTAGGTCTATTATAAGAAAACCAAAAATATTGCCCAGCAAAGACGCCCTAAGCTAGCGTGGCGGGTTATCGGCTTAAACCCCCTTCCCCATGATCACTTGATTTATGTCATGGCCCCGAGTCCTCAGCAGCGATGGAACAACTGGCCACGGCGGCGGCCAGACCTGCACCAAAGCATAGGGTGCTAATAATCTCCTAGTTCGGACTTAGGAACTTTGATCTTGGCACTTATAATGTTATGACACAACTAGTGAAGGTAGTCTTGGAATATTATTCAAAGAGCTAGAAGGCGTCCAGTGGGATGTCATTGGCCTAAGTGAGGTACGAAGATCTGGAGAATAATTCATAAAAGACTGCCAGCTGCTAGATATTAGTGGAGAGGGTTAGGAGAGGCTTTTGTCCTGCAGTGAACTCATTGAGGTTGCTACTGCTTCTGCTGCTGCTGCTGATGTTGATGATGAGTTGCTTTCTGCCATTGTCAAGTGTTTTCTTGCTATCTTCATATTTATATTCTTGTTTAGACTTTCATCAATGATTTGCATATTGTACTTTCAAATTTCATTATATTTCTTCTAATTTGTCTCATTGTTTTTATTACCATTTTGCTACGTTTTTTTATGAGGCCTTTTCTGGCAGTTGAGACTTTTTCGCTAACTAATACTTCTAGTGCTGATTGTAAGACTACATTAGTTAAGTCGTTATTTAAACTATGTTTTCATTAATTTAGTTTACTAGTTGTGAGTACTTGCTCTGGATTCTAATTGCAAAGTCATTTAACTTCTCATTGACTGTTGAAATAATTGGCTTCTTCATTCTGAATAAATTCTCTTTCTCTCTTGAAATATAGTGTTACTTTACATTTCACCATCCTGTGGTCACTTGACTTAAGTTTATTTAATGCTACCACATTCTTTACTTAAATGTGTTCAGTTTGTTAATGAGAACGAATCGATTTCATTCTTAGTTTCACCTTTTGGGCTTTTCCATGTCCACTTCTTTCTTGCTTTGCAATCGAATAATGTGTTTATTATTTTTAAATGATTCCTCTCTGCAAATCCAACGAGCATGTCACTTTTATAATTTCGAGTATCTATTCCAAAGTTTCCTAGTACTGTCATTCCTACACTCTTTTTCCCAATATTTGCCTTAAATTCACCGATTATGAAAGAATAATGAGTTGTGCGATTCCAAATCATCTTCTACATCACTAAATCTATCTATGCTATGTTTGGCATAGCATAGATAGATAGGAGGAGAACATCAGGGATTAATGAGCAGACCAAAGTTGAGGACATCTTGTTCACAATCAAAAGGAAAAAGTGGACATGGGCAGGACACGTCATGCGCCGAACAGATAATAGATGGACTGTTAGAGTAACAAAATGGCAACCCAGGAATGGTAAAATAAGGCAGGACAGACAAAACTAGATGGACAGATGAGATAGGAAATTTTGCTGGAATAACCTGGAATAGACAGGCAGCTGATAAAGATGATAGAAGGTTGTGGAAGGCCTTTGTCCTACAGTGAACTCAGAGGCTTTTTTTTTCTCTTTTTTAGTTATATTTTTATGCATAGACAAACTATGCGAAAAATAGAATCTTGTATTAAATACTACATGAAAGGAGAATCTATGATAAAATCTATGAAAAATACATTTTTTTCTTAATGGAAAGATTTATTAGAGGGGAAACTACATAAAAGACCTTTGAATTATAAACATGAAAAACTTTCATATGGAGGAAAAATTTATTTATAAAAAATATTTAATGAAGGAAATTAATAATACATTGGATGGGATCATCTGCATTACATCAACTGAACAATTACTCTTGGGAAGTAATAATCCTTTGTCCATCACCTTGATGATGATGGAGGAGGAGGAGGAGGAGGAGGAGGAGGAGGAGGAGGAGGAGGAGGAGGAGGAGGAGGAGGAGGAAGAAGAGGAAGAGGAAGAGGAAGAGCAAGAAGAGGAGACACAAATGACAAGTAAAACAGCAGCATACCTGTTGGTCCTTACGAGGCTGTTTGTGATAAAGTACGCTATATAATCTGAATTGAGGAACGCAGGATAGTAAAGGCGGAGGCTCCTCTCCACCCATCGCTCCCTCCATTTGGGACTTTCAGGAAAAAAAGCCTCTTGCAGCATAAAAAAAACTGCATGTAACTTTTAAAGGCACGAGATGAGAACTATCACTACTGCTACTATTACCCTGGCAAAACAATCCGTGCTAGACCACCACCAATAACCGAAAAAAAAGATTAAAAAGAAAAACTTTCATAAATACACCCGGAGGAATTTTATTGAATGTTGCTTCGATAACTGATAATGTTATAGTTGTGGAGTGGAGTCAAAGTACTTGTGTAGTCTGTTTTTTAAAGCAGTAACTTTATACCATCGACGAAACTGGAAGGCCGATATTTCCACATGTTAACGACGTGATTGACCCGTTTGACGAAAATAGTTTGCCAATGATTTTAAAACTTTTACGTCTTGTTTTATTTCACTGTTCGACTATAAAGTAACATCATTTTACATTAAAAGGGTACTGGCTAAGGGAAAAATAAATTAAGTATAACAAAAAAAATCCCGCTTGTCGCCAAACCCTTTGAATATTTTAAACGTTTTTATTAGATCACCTCGCATCCTCTGTTCGATAGGCTGATTAAGTTTAATTCGTAAATCTTTGTTCATAGGGTATATTTCTCGGCCTGTGAAATATCTGTGTTATTATTCTTTGTACTCATTCTAACTTTTCTGTCTTATTTGTAAAATGTGTGCCAAAATTGCACGCAGTACCAAAGAAGGGTTCGAACCAACAAAATATAAAGTTTTTATTTAACTTTTCTGGTTTATTATCAAAGGCACGTCGGATAAAAATGAACCCAACTAGTTTGTGGGTGAGTTTAATTACCTCCGAAAAATGCTAACTGGTCTCTAAATATTTTGATGTTGTGATTCAAAGATAGTTTTCTTTTTAATTACTGCAGAGAGAGAGAGAGAGAGAGAGAGAGAGAGAGAGAGAGAGAGAGAGAGAGAGAGAGAGAGAGAGAGAGAGAGAGAGAGAGAGAGAGAGAGAGAGAGAGAGAGAGAGAGAGAGCCATCCATTCATTAAGTACTGAACGTGATCGTTGTTATTTTTGATGTGTTATATACTTTGTATTTGTCAACGTTTGAATTTCATTTGCTATTCGCTGACCCAATAAGTTAATCAATATAGATTTGGCTGCAAGGTTACAGTTATTTATTTATCTTACATCAAAAGGGTACTGGCCAGGGGCAAACAAAAATAGGTTAAAAAAAAAATCCGCTTGTCGCCAGAACCTGACTGACCCAGACTGTTAAGTGTCGTGTTTTTTTTCTACTGGCGAGGAGTAGTAATGTAGTAGTAATAACAGTAGTAATAGAAGTAGTAGTAGTAGTAGTAGTAGTAGTAGTAGTAGTGGTAGTAGTAGTAGTAGTAGTTGTTGTAGTTGTAGTTGTAGTTGTAGTTGTAGTTGTAGTAGTAGTAGTAGTAGTAGTAGTAGTATTAGTATTAGTATTAGTATTAATAGTAGTAGTAGTAATTGTAGTAGTGGTAGTAGTAGTAGTAGTAGTAGTAGTAATTATAGTATTAGTATTAGTATTAATAGTAGTAGTAGTAGTAATAGTAGTTGTAGTAGCCTATCTTGTATAAACAACAAAGTTTCTGGTCATCTCTCCTAAAAAGAAGTAATAACGTAGAATCCGTGTTAGTTCCACAAATACATGTATAAGCATCACCCACGTTCATAACTACCCTTTGCTGCGTCGTATACAAGGCCGATTTATTTGTAAGCCTGAGTGGAGGCACCGCGGCAGCAACTTTTTCTCCCTCGTTTTCCTTGAAGATATGGCACTAAAGAAAACATGAAAAGAAGCTTATACGCCTCAGCAACCCAGCTCAAGGGACGTATAGTACACTTATTCTATGTCAAGGACAGAGACAAAGAGAGAGACACGGCAATTCGAAACCTTTCAGATGGCTAGACTTTCATCTCTGCACATCTAACTATTTATTGAAGTCACACTGGCGTTCTACTCCCCAGAACACTTTAATTCCTCAGGTCAATTCCCATCACAACCAGCTTCTCATGTTACATTCCTTTCCCTCTCTCTGTCCTGATTCTGACTTGCTTGGTGTCAGATCACACGCTCACGCCATGGAGGCAGATCACCCTCAGTTCTGGCGCCATATGAACACGTTGTTGCGGCGCCTTAAATCAATCAATCAATCAATCAATCTTTCTCGGACGCAAGGGTGTGGAAACGTCTCGGTTCTCTCCTTGTGACCCCTCTTGTGTGTTTAGCCACGGCCTTGCCTTGTACAGACATTTGTATAAACTTGTACATATATTAAAGATATTAAAACGCCACGAGTATTTGAAGTCAGTCCCCTTTTCACTTGAGTTTGCATGCCAAGTGAATCCCATAGTATCTAAGTCTTCGCCGGTCACTAATCAACTACTCCAGCCCCCACTCGCCTCATTTCTCTACATCTTTGACAAGGTAGTTGGCAGCATCAAAATTCAGAATAAAGGTGGTGGCAAAGTCAAAGATAAAGTAATTATAACCAATTATCACAAGTAGTGATAGGAAACAATTACTACACATAAAATGCTCCCAAGGGAATTCCAGCTACTGAACACATATACGTTACATGGTTTCCTGTTGGTAATAATGTCCCTATTTGCGATGCATATAGCGGGACGTGAACCGATCGCTGCCGTCACTGTGGTCACTGTTTAGCGTCACTCCCTGATTCATGCTACCACCAGGTTGAAGAAGGCTTGACTTCCTTTTTACCAAATAAATTTTTCTAACAATACTTAACTTTTTACATCAAGCAACTTTTCATTATAATGCAATATGGCCGGGGAAAGTAAGAATAAAAGTTGGAAAAAAAAATTAATTCCTCGAAGTCTATAAGAAAAACTTCATAATAAGAGCTTCAAAAGTAGCCATTCTACGACTCCATCTCCCCTTGGGCCTCGTGCCTGGGGGGTTGCTGATGGTGAGAGTGGAATGACTATTGAGGTGGCTGGGAGGGATATTATCAGAGTGGGGGAGCGTGGGAGCGCAAGGATTGGATGGAGGGCTCTGTGGGATCGGTAGGTGGCGGCAGAGCAAGGAAGACGTGTGGCTGAGAGGGAGGGAAGGAACCTAGGGACGTTGAAGAGCAAGAGGTGATGAGACTCTTAAGGTCAGAGGAAGGGGAGCTGGGAGATGATGAAGGAGGAAGGGAGAGTCTTGTGGTAGTAGTAGGAGGAAGAGGATTGATTGGAGATTCAAACAACACTAGGAGGGTGTAGATAGGAAGGTAAAGAAAGGGAGAGACAACGTAAACTAGTTCACCCATGTCCCTTGTCTAGTACATTTTATACCCAAAGCTTGTGCAGTACGTGCCTGCCTGTCAGCCTGTCTACCTGTATACTTGTCTACCTCCCTGTCTACTGCCTTTTTGCCTGCCTGCCTGTTTGCCTACTTCCCTGTTTACCTGCCTGCCTGTTTGCCTACCTCCCTGTTTGCCTGCCTGCCTGTTTGCCTGCCTGCCTGTTTGCCTGCCTGCCTGTTTGCCTGCCTGCCTATCCATCTTTGGTGTAAAAAACATATTTTTTTCGGTATTTGTAATATTGAGGCCTATGGTTGTTGAATGCCTCGTATTAATCGCCTCGTTATATTTCCCTTCTCTCATCGTTAGCCACGGAAGCTTACTATGCACATCATCCCCTTGTTGTGCTCCTTCGCAGTATTACCATTGTTTCTAATATTCAAGAAAAACATTTATGGAACTGTAATGATTGAACGTGAATAATGAATTATTGTTTGGACGTTTCCTTTTGCTTCCAAACTGAATGTGTCAGAACATTCAGCACGATGTTGGCGGAGACTTGACAGTTTAAAACGCACGCAGTCAGTCTGAAAGGCAGCTCGGAGAAAGGAATTCGCACACTTCCCTGTTATTATGCGTCTTGTTGCTAGCTCTTAATGAACGAAAAAGAAAACTGTTAAACACGTAGGACGTGCTGCTGCGCTGGATACCAACGAGATAATGGACACATGAATTATTTTGATTTATTTCATTTACTTACCATTTCAGCATGAAATCATAATGGAAATTACAAGGCATATTCCTGGTAATTGTTGGTATCATGGTTTGTAAATGAAGGTGCTATGTGTTAAATGGTATTTTTTTCCTCGTGAATATCCACAATATGCGCTGCGCAGTGTAATACTCAGGGCGTTGCGCAGGCTCACAGGCACGAGTGTTGTGTTATGACGCAGGTAACATTGTGTAACAGCAACGTGTATCTGCAACTTCCAGATGATGAGAAATGTGTCACATGAAATAAATGACTACCAGGTATGATTTGTAGGGTATCTCATAAGAGACACGTGTCTGTTCGTCTGTCATACTCACCAGTACTAAAAACACTTCAACTTCTGTGACATAGGTTTAGACATTAAAAAAAAATCAAAACAGATTTCCAATTGCCTTAACTCAGAGGTGTTAAGCTTCAGCTGTTCCCCGCTTGACTGGGTGAGTACGCAGTGACGTGAACATCGTCGCGGAAACAACAGATTGAATGGCGGAATGAACGGTGGTGCTGATTACTCGGAGCCGCGCGTGTCGGGTTACTGTATATACTATACACATTGTCGGTGCATGCAGCGGCCGTTGTCAGGCTTCGGTACTACTGTTCTTATATTATCTTTTCGACTTTATTTTGTGATAATTTTAGTTGTCAAAATGTTGATCATCCCCCTGTAATTGGTGTCACGTTGCATGAGTGTTTGATGCAGACTAGCCAGAAGTATATAGTTATGTAGCCCAAGAACACTTCTCTACCATTAGTCCGCACGATCACAACAGCGTTTCCTTAAATAATACGGGGTAATGGGTGAGCCTCAAACTGTTATTCTTCTAAACTGTTCTGTAAAAATAAAAAAAAAAAAAAAACTTCCCTTATTGTTCATGTTGGCATTTTCACAAACATTTTATTTAAAATTGAAAGATGTACAAATTCTACTCCAATAATTTTTACATATCTGTGACAGAAATGGATTTTCGATTTTGTGGGCCGAAAATTTCCACCAGAATTGAGGTCGAACATGTTTTTGCCATTTTACCACAAAAAATATTGGTTCTACAGTAAACATGCATTTAAAAAAAATAATGGAGCTTAGTAACGTCTATCTGATACAGCTGTTTTCTTTCCAATAACACACATACGCTTAGAAATAATGTAATTTAAGTTTTGTGAAAAATCATGATATTTTCTTTATTCTTACATCTCTACTTCAATTCTATTTATATTTCACTATTGCTGAATGAAACAAGTGTTTGCTGCTCTTTCTTTACTATTCTATATATTTGTAAAGTAAACCTCGTACTTTTCGAGTAATTTAGAAAAAAAAAAATTTCTGCCACCAACCTAGCAATCTTGGAAATTTCTTGAAAATTTTAACACCTTGGAATCTCATAAAAGATTGGTATATAGGGATTCTCGGGCATGCTGAATATACATCTGGATTTAGTTAATTAATTACTATAATATGAATTCAAAATCACTCACTATTGCGTAATGAAAATAATGTGAAATATAATTACTTAAATTTACTGAGTGATACTGGGTTCCTACGACCAAAATACATAGAGATGACCCACCCCTCAATCCACACAATATAATGGATTAAATAAGTATAGAGATGACTTCCCCTTATAAGCGATTTCAATCATAACTGCCGTGAATGGCGGTGGGATTACTCGCTGATTGGGAACGTGAATACATCCTTTCTTGTGTGGTCGAACCGGTGCCAGGACGAGTATGTCAAATGTGTTATGCACTTCACATGCACACCATACTTTTTTGCGTTAGGTGGGCACAGCAATTATATAAGAAAACTCAAATCCGTTTTGAAATTGATGGAATTT
>JAPQNM010000040.1:13208111-13213111 GCA_029783475.1 Metacarcinus magister | reverse complement strand
TGCTTTTAAAGAGCCCAAAGTGAATTCAATCTGATCTCGCTGCTTTTACATTACCATTACAAGTGTTGACATCTGTCGGCGTTTTTTATAGCAGTAGAAAGTCGGTGGAATGGAGATAATTGTATTTTTAGGTTATTAGTCAGGCGCAAGAGGAATGATAACAAATTGAAAGCAAAGGTGAGAGGCTGAGTGCACCAGGAGAGAGAGAGAGAGAGAGAGCGACGCCTTCCTTGTATTAAAAGGTTTATCAGTACGCTGAGCCCTCCGTCTGCCGTCCATCAGCCCCGGGTTACGGCTGCAAGGGAAGCCGGGTTATCGGGGATTATCGGCAATTTACGAAGCTGAATCACTTATCCGATACCGGTGCAGAGGCGGCGGCGGTGTGAGTTAGAGTGGTGGTGAGGAGCTGCTTCCCGCCACCAGGCACTACACTGTTACTTCTACTGCCAGTCATTAGAGGAAGTTCTCAGGTAGTCATGGATCAGGTTTCTTGTTACAGTACAATACACCAGGTCATGCTAGGTTACGCCACTCTACCATATTAGTCCACGCTCTAGTACCATCTTATGCCACACCACACCACTCAACACCACACCACTCCACACCACACCACACAACACCACACCACACAACACAACACCACACCACTCAACAGCCACCACGCCTCGCAGCCCTACAACAACAACACTGTGACATGCTGTAAGACGCGACGCTTCCCACTGACCCACAATATCTCGTGCCACAATAGAGCCCCTTATGGCTGGCTCACCACCTTACTCCACCCATTACCATCCACCACCACCACCACCACCACCACCACCACCACCACACCACCACCACCACCACCACCACCACCACCACCACCACCACCACCACCACCACTACCACTACTACATACACGCTTCCAAATCGCCTTCCCTTCTGTCCTGTATTGTGTTCCATTACATCACGTTAAGCCATCACCACCTGCCCCGCCTCCTAAAACAATGTACTACAGCATGAAACGAAGAAAAAAATATTGCATCTCAGTCCCCGCCATTATCGTCAGCTCGGACACACACGAGATTGTCTGATCACTGTGGTATAATCGTCCTTGGAAGCCGCAAGTCGTTCCTTATGGGGTCGTTTCTGCAGGATTAGCTCTCCGACGGGCCATTACCGAGCCGCTCTCAGCCTTTGTCGGGAGCCAGCAGCAGTCTGTCCAGCTTGTCTCCATCAACGTCCTGAACCGCTCCAGCTCAGTTTATGGGTTGGAGTGTAGACGACTGCTCACCAAGAATACCAGCACCGTGTTCTGGCTTTCCTCTCTCTTTGTTCACTTACTTTTCACCTCCGTATACCTTTCGCTCTTCTCTTCTCCTCCGTTCTATTTTTTTCTTTATCTACTTCCTTCACGCTCCTGCTCTCTGCTGTACTCCGTGAATCTAGTGTGCTACGCCCCTAGTAAGCGGCACATCCCTTGGTTCCCTGGAGGCTGCAAGTACTGGATAAGTTTAAAGTTGTGAGCGGATGTGACCTAGGGAACCTGGTGTCATGTGTCCCCCAAGGCCAATGAACCAGATACCCTTAGTCTTAAACCGCGTGTATCGACAACAGAGTGGGTGGCGTTTTGAAGAGAGAGAAAAAAAAAGAAGATCGACACAATTATTTTACCAGCACGAGGCTAAAATGTCACCTTTCAGAACCAGCCAAGCACGCACTACCTCGCGCCTCCATCAGTCAATGCGGCTCACTCGGCTATTAATCGCTATCTTTACCGCTTGTTCACATTCCCCGCAGTCTGCAGCGCCACTCCACACCCCACACGCACCCTTTCCCCGGAGGCTACTTGCATGACCTGCGTGCATATGCTAACAAGCCAAGAGTGGGGTCATCAGCAACAGAAGCAGTGGCAGTAAAGGGGATAAGGCAGGAAGGAGGGACGAATGTTCAGGAATGTGTAGCTCTCCCTTTCAACTTGTGTCTCTCCTAGCTTTTCCCAGCGTTCTCTCTTCCTTTTCCTTTCTCTTTCTCTCTCTCTCATTATCTATCTATCTATCTATCTATCTGTCTATCTATCTCTCTTCCCTAGATTTTTCTGTCTTCCCTTCCTTCCTCTCTTTTTCCTATTCTTCTTTGTTTTTGCCTTTCTCTTCACTTTTCTTTGTTCTCTCACATCCTTCCTTATACTCTTCTGGCTATTTCCTTTCTTCTTTCTGTCATCCTGTTTTCCTATACTCAATTTCTATCCTTGTTTCTTTCCTTCTCCTCCTCCTGCCTTTTTTTCCTTCCTTCCTTCCTTCCTTCCTTCCTTCCTTCCTTCCTTCCTTCCTTCCTTCCTTCTTTCCTTCCTTCACTCTCATTCACGATCTATTTGTATCTTTTCCAACGTTGCTTCCTTTCTTTTCTTCCAAGCTTTCCGTCTTTTTTCTGCATTCTTCTTTTGACTCCTTCCGTCACCTCTCCTTTTTCTTCCTGCCCCTCTTCTTCGTCTTCCAATATAAGATCAGCAATATGTTAACGTCGAGTGCAGGTCACCTTGCAACGACGGGTCATCTCGAGCTTGTTATCTACTTTCGTTAAGCCCTGAGCACGGGGAAAACACACACACACACACACACACACACACACACACACACACACACACACACACACACACACACACACACACACACACACACACACACACACACACACTCTCTCTCTCTCTCTCTCTCTCTCTCTCTCTCTCTCTCTCTCTCTCTCTCTCTCTCTCTCTCTCTCTCTCTCTCTCTCTCTCTCCAAGTTAATTTGAAAACATGAGTTACTGCAGTATTTCTAGTGAGGTTTTCAGCTGCAGATTATAAAAGATCCAACAGTGTCACCTGTTACTGTGGTGTTACATGTTACTCTGGTGTTACATGTTACTCCGGCACCAGCAACCAGATGTGAAAGTGTTGACAGGCAGGGAAGGAAGGCTTAGAGTAGGTCAAAAGGAATTCAAATCAAAAACTAAAGTGGAAATTGTAATTGATGCATGAACACAGTCAACATTTTTTGATATCATGACACAGAGTTAGGAATTTTACATTGAAAGTTTGTAAAAAAGAACTGCGTACACTCGACCATCCTGAGCACTACTTAAACGGCGGATTAATTATTACAGAGATCATTTTTTTTCTATCGGTAATAAATATATATTATTCATTCTTTACATTTGCTGCATTACCAGCCTCATAAATGATTGAGAAGTCTTTATTATGAATCAGACAATCATTGCTACCAGTGTTCCCAAATTTATGATAGATACAGGCTTTTACTAAAGGTCTGGCGGCTGTGTACGAGGAAGGCTTGTGTTCAGGTATCCTTGTTTTCAGGTTCATAAATCAGGAGCCTACACGCCTGACCTAACCATCACGATACTGAATCCATTAATAAATACATAATGTTGAAGCACATCAAATTCGGGACCCTTTCTTGAAACTAAAGGAGAGATGCTTTATAAGATTTAATACAAATAAATAAGAAAGAGAAATATCAGTTATGATATTTACTGAGCAGAAGTTTCTAACATCTTATTTCAGAACACGTATAATTTCAAATTGGTAGGGAAACCTATTCAAAAATTTTATATTTGTCTTTTTTACGGAGACTTGGTGGTTGAACATCATACAAAGGGATAGTATAACATATTTTCATATGCTATTGAGGGTAGCCGTTCCTGGTAAAGTATTATGATATTACAACAATAAACTCCAGACGTTGTAGGTCCTTTGTGTGGAAAGATGAATACCTTAGATACAAGCTATTTATCTGTATTCCTCATAATAAGTGTCACCAGTGCACATCAAAAAGAAGCTGTCATGCTCGACTATAAGGTTTTACAATTTCTTTTTAGTATTAAAGTATTTATGGAAACTTACGTATAGGGTGACGTTTAAATTACAGTAGATAAATAGATGAATAGGATAAAATAACTGATTTGTCAACATCAATTATATATTGATCAAAGGTTAAAACTGCGGAGAACAATCCTGCTTCTACTTACTAACATATAAATAAAGAAAAGCACCAGCTAATGTGACATCTGAGAAGGAAGTCACATTAAAGTCATCCTTTTACAAGTTTCGTGAATTCTTGAAAAAGAAGAAAATTGCATTTCTGGCAAGATATTTTCAGTGGTTCTTTTGAGTTAGGTATTGAAAGCTTGTAATTCTCTTAATATTGCTGTTTGGAAATAGTCAACACACACAAACTCACATTGATAAAACGAATAAATATACTAACAAATGAATTTTGAAATAATATAAGGATATCAACTTCACACCTGTTGGAAATGTGGGCAAGTAAACATTCAATTGTCATACCTGTCACTCTGGTTTGGGGGAGAATAGCAGGCAACATTCGTATCCTTTACACCCTGAAAATGAGAACCTTCCACGAAAGGATACAATAACGTATATTTAAATCTAGTGAGAGTCTATTTCTGCCTTGGCAATAGTTCCATGCCTTTGAAACGTTTTAATCATCCCAATTTTAATTATTGGTCTATTTCTCTCTACCTGTCTCCTTCTCTACTATCTATCTACATAGCGATCTATCTGCCCCTTGATATGTTTGTTTATGTATCTATTTTTTGTTCACCTTGAACTATCTATCTCTGTTTTTCTGTATGCTTATTTGTCCATCAGTTTCCCTATTTCTATGTATACTTAATTGTTTATGTGCTTTTATATATTTTTTTAGCTATGGTACTTATTAAAATATAAAAAAGAGCCAACTATGATCATATTCAACTGTGAATGAGATGTTATCATTTTTCCTACTTAAATATTCAAGTAAATTCATTATTATCTTATTGGGCATTCCATATTATGTACTTTGGGTAGTCCAAACAGAATATCAGGGATAGAACTCGAGGTAAATAACTTATCTAAGCATAACGTCTCACTCAACTTTGTTAGCGGAAGGAATAAATCATCCGGTAGCTTACTTTTTAATTTATATTAATCTATATTAATCTGGCTAACACTAGCCTGTTA
>JAPQNM010000040.1:13203111-13205611 GCA_029783475.1 Metacarcinus magister | reverse complement strand
TGTTGTTGTCCTCGTTGTCATTGTTATCATTGTAATCATCATCATCATCATCATCATCATCATCATCATCATCATCATCATCATCATAGTTTCTCCCCCCAACCTCGATTGAGGCAAATAAAACAACAATTTCCACAACCACACATTATTATTATTATTATCATCATTAATATTAATATTATTATTTATTGTTAATATTATCATTATCTTTATTATTATCTTTATTATTGTTACGAACAACATTTAGGTTTACCTTCTCGTGGGTCACCGAGAGAACATAAAACACCTGATAAATACACACTGGATGACCGGGTTGGCTGGGCGCTGCAGTGGCTGCCTCACACCACGCCTCGAGTGCTCTTTCCTGTAACACTGAGCCAATGGGTCGAACTTCACACAAGATTCGTTAATGTGCTATTCCCAGAAGAACACACTGGCTTATAAAGATTTAGCGAGACGCTGAGCTCATTTGACGGTCATTTATCAAACACTGAGTTAAGATTACTGGCGGGCTATTGAGAGAGGGAGTGCAGCTCACTGTGACTTATTGGGATGGAGTGGTGTGTGGCGGCTGCTTTTTGATGACCATTCAGCTAATATTACTGTCCTTACTGAGACATTCAAATTCCCGCGCTTCCTTTTAAATGCATTTCACGTCATTATGAGTTTGATGTGGTTTCATTCCGGCGTAATGAAGGATTGATATTGATAGACAAGTATGTGGTGCTTGACCGGTAGTGCTGATCTTATCCAGCTTGTTGGTGAAGTTGACTGAAAAAACATTATAAGAATAGCCGGTGTTATGCGTCCAGTAATCTTTATGTACATTTCTTTATGTACATTTCGAAGCACGTACGGTGTACGCAGCTTACTCAAGACTTGACAAAACCCAAACATAGACCGACAGACTCCATGATCCGAGGCATTCCTAAGTCTTACTCTCAGAGTCACTGATGGCGTCCATGCACATTTTGGCAACAGCTATTCCAGCAAACCCTTTTTAGGTACTCATTAGATAGCTCACTTTCATCTTTCCTGCCGTCTTTCATCCGGGCGTGTTGATGGGCGTGGTAGGTGCCATACAGGGCTACTCTATAACCTGACGTGAACGTGATTCTTCCGTGTAAGAAGAAAAACAAATTTTTTGGGAGCCGTCTTGCGAGGGTCTCGTGGAAGGTCACACTGAGCAACAGAAGTGTTGTTGTTGGGGGGGGGGACGTTTGAGGGATTAGGATTATTGGAGCAGAAGGGCACTAAACGATACGCCGAAGACTTGCTAACACCGGTAACATGGTTGTTGGTCCTGCAGGTAAACGCATCGTGCTGTACATACATTCTCTTTAGCCACCTTGTCCGTCTCGTTCGAGTTCTTTACACGCATCATAGTAATCGGCAAGGCACATCTAGTTCATGTCCAGGCCCGCGAATCACTTTCCCTCGGACTGCAGGGCGTCAGTCTGCATGGGAGAAACTCACTATTGTCGGAGAAGCCCAGTGCGTCCACTCACCTCCCTTTCGTCCCCTTCGTCGGCCATGAGTGCGCTACTGACTGTCTCTGATGGCGGGTGGGAGACTGCAGCCCGCACGACACCCGCCAGCCCTTGCCCAACGTCCTGGGTAGAGATGACCAGCACAAGGGCGAGGGAGAGAACGAGGAGGAAGGAATTGATGGGGAGGCGGCCAGGGCAGATGTGACAGGAAGGTGATGCGGAAGTACCATTCTTGTGGTGGATTGCCGCCTGGTGCTCGTCTGGGAGATGAAGGAGAAGGAAAGACTTAATTTAGCGACACCCAACTCAGCCTCAACACAAACACCCATCACACCCACACCAACACCAGCCTCGTCAGCGCTGCCACACCCGAAGCCTCACCCGAATAACACTCTCACATCACATTCACTTTATTCGAAAAGGAAACAATAAAAGTCTGCGGGAGCCATCCTCTCAGCACACACACACACACACACACACACACACACACACACACACACACACACACACACACACACACACACACACACACACACACATCAGGCATTACTTTCATGGTGGCAATATCAAAGCTATTTGTAAAATTAACAGTATTATTATTATTATTATTATTATTATTATTAGTAGTAGTAGTAGTAGTAGTAGCAGTAAAATTGGTGATGGTAGTGATAGTAGTGACAGGAAGAAGAGGAGGAGCAGGAGGAGAAGGAGGAGGAGAAGGAGGCGAAGGAGGCTCTTCAGTATGTTATTATATGCCAAGTGTCAGCGGTAAGTGGTGTCTGACAGCCTTCCAGCGTGAGTGTCAGGTGGAAAAGCAGTTTAATGAGAACTACTAACGCATACTTATTTGTATAACGGGAGGAATATGCTGATATCGCTATAACTACCGTCTTATACGACCTCTCTCTCTCACTCTCTCTCTCTCTCTCTCTCTCTCTCTCTCTCTCTCTCTCTCTCTCTCTCTCTCTCTCTCTCTCTCTCTCTCTCTCTCTCTCTCTCTCTCTCTCTCT
>JAPQNM010000040.1:13195611-13198111 GCA_029783475.1 Metacarcinus magister | reverse complement strand
ACGATGGTTGTGGGATAGTAGTGATAATAGTAGTTGTAGTTGTGGTAGTGGTAGTGATGGTGGTGATGTTGAAGGTGGTGGTGTTGGTGATTGTGGTAGTGGTGGTGAGGATGTTTGTGGTGGTGGTGGTGGTTTGGTGTCTTGCCCTTCTGTATAGCTTAGTGGGTGTTCTTTTATACCGACGCTCCCCCCCCCCACTTCCTCTCTCTTTTATATCAGGTATTAGTAGTAGGAGTAGTGGTCAGTGAGTCTCAGATGTGAGGATTCTTTCCTTTCATATCCCCTCGCGTCTCCCCTTATCTTTCATCTTCCTATATTTTGTTCTCTCTCTACTCATCCTAGGCTTCTTCTTTTTCCTATACACGTGTTACCTCCTCGCTTTCAGTCTGCCTCAGTAGTTTTTTTTTTCCCGCTCTCTATCTGTCTGGTTAAATGTAATAATCTGTCCTACGTAAACACGGAAGCGTCGCCTCCATCAGTCCCTTGGCAGTACCCTCGTCTTCTCCACACCACCTTTTCTCTCCTGCTTTGGCGTCCCATCTGTACTAAAAGACATTCTCGTGTTGGTGTTCATGGAGAAGACCCTCATGTCTCCAACCTTTCCTCTAGGTATTAGCCTTCTATCTCCTACCTCTTTTGGCCCTTCGAGTGACACCCTTCCTGCTTCGTCCCACAAAGGACCCTCGCTTTACTTTGAATTGCCTTCACCAACCTCCCTTGCAAGCCCTACTCTCACTTATAGCGAACATGTATCTACTGAGCTTGGATATCACCATTTCTCAGTGTGTCCCCAATCCCCTTCCTTCCTAGTGGCACCTTGACCCACCCACAACAGAGAGCCATATAGCGACGGACTGGGGCGGCGTGGTGGAGATCTGGCACTCGTAGGTTCCGGCGTCTCGGTGTTGTGCGTAATGAATCTTGAGCAGCCAATCCTCCGAGCCAGGCTGGTGAATGGACTTGAAGCGTGCGTCCGAAGTGTAGGTGAACCGACCAACAGTGAGCAGGTGAAGATCCCTCGTCCTCATCCACGACACCTTCAGGGATAAGAGAGAGAGGAGCGGCACATGCGGATTAAAGGGAGGGGAGGAGGAAGGGGAGGGGAAGATTGGATGCATACACTGAATGTAAGCCGCGAGCCTCGTCAGCTACATCAGGGAAGGTAACGCGGCTCTCAAAGGGAACATTCGGTGCATCGTGGAAATTGAAAATGGCAAATGAAAGAATTTATTTTTCTAACTAGTGAGACTCACTGATATATATGTATTTTTTACTTTCTCTGCTAGCAATGAATGTTTTTTCCCCTTTTATACTCGTTTCGTCATATGCTTCAAGTTGCCTCCAACCTTTGATCTTCCAAAGCTGATGCAATCTCCTATCCCTTCATCTGACTGGAGTAGTCTCGAGGGTTTTCATTCGCCTTGCTCTTCTTACAACTTGTGATTATCTCAGGCCTTTCGTGGTGCTTTAAGAGTTCTATAATTTCAGCCATTGACTTGTTTACCTGCGACTAGACCTCGTAAGCCTCCCACACTCATACCTTTACCTCCTAATCTCTATGCATCTTGTGTTTTTTTCCTGCCTTCCTGCGGCGCCACACGACTCCATTAGTTAATCTCTTGACCTATTGTAACGCCTTGTCTTACTGCATATTCCTCTTAACTCTTCGAACACCAAGGTTTCCCAACATGACATCCCTGTGACCCCCTGACCTTTCACCGTTGCCAACAGTACATGTCTCCTACAATAGTCACAAACTCACCGTTTTGCCGCCCAGGTACTTGATGCGACAGTTGAGCACCGCTGTCTTGCCCAGCTGCACCGTAACATTCTTGATGCTAGTCAGGTCGAAGCTCGGCCCACTCAAGGGGATGTACTTCCACGCCACCTCCTTTTGCGTCTCCTCCAGAGCCTTGATAATCTCCGCCTCCGTCCCACCGTCCACTGCTGCCGACGTCAAGTGGACGTCCACGGGAGGAGATGGACGGGTTAGGATACTCAAAGGGACATTCGTGGAAGGGAAAAAGAATCAGTGCTCCTCGTGAGAGATGAATGAAAGAAATGGAACGTGAGAGGAGGGAGAAGCAGATTGAGAGTCCAGAGGCGGCAAGGTAGATGCGCACACTGTCAGCGTGGGCAGAAAGGCTGCAGAAGATAATAACAGCAACAGATATCGCAGAAGTTTTAATGGAATAGGCAGAGCGAGAAATAAAGGGTCATACTTCATAATACTCTCAGGAAACAGAATATTGCGTGACGGCCTTTCGCTGCAAGACCTCTAGGACAGTAATTCTGCAGTAAGCCTGAGAAATACAACCAAAGTAGGGGAAAAAACAGAGAAAAAAAACTGCTAGTCACGCACGCTGCCTCGATGAAGAAAGGCCAGAGCATGAGCCGCTGGACTGCGGTCTGCATAACGCTCGAGGGGGAAAATAATTGTACCCAACTCTCGTGATGCGGGAGAGTCAAGTCTGTTTAGTTCCCCGGTGGAAGTTGCCTA
>JAPQNM010000040.1:13175611-13180611 GCA_029783475.1 Metacarcinus magister | reverse complement strand
TAATTACTGTAACGTACTGTACACCTTCCTTCACTAAAGACAAGAGTAACGAACCCACATAACAATCCATTTCCCCTTCCCAATTGCCGTGTTCTGCAAATTATTACAACTGCACCACTTCCTCCTCCTCACCACCCTCCTCCTAACCTAACCATTTCCTCAGCAGTTGCAGTGAAGGGAGGAGGTGGTAGGCAGGAGGCAGAAGGAGCCACATCCCTCAGTACTCTTAAATCAGTGAAGGGGGGGACGGAGGCAGGGGTGGCGGGCGGGCTGGCCAGAGGGTCGTTAGCATATTACCCGACCTATCATCATTGGGTATTAGTGGTCCTCTTTTAACCCATGTTTACCTCGTTCCTCCTCCTCCTCTTCCTCTTCCTCTTCCTCTTCCTCCGCTGCTGCTCCTCCTCTTCCTCCCGCTGCTGCTGCTCCTCCTCCTCCTCCTCCTCCTCCTCCTCCTCCTCCTCCTCCTCCTCCTCCTCCTCCTCCTCCTCCTCTTCCTCTTCCTGCTCCTCCTCCTCCTCCTTTACCTCCACCTCCTCCTCCTTACCTCCACCTCCTCCTCCTCCTCCTCCTCCTTCTGCTTCTGCTTCTGCTTCTGCGTCTTCTTCTTCTTCTTATTATTATTATTATTATTATTATTATTATTATTATTATTATTATTATTATTATTATTATTATTATTATTATTATTATCATTATAATTATTATCAATATTATTCACCTCTTCCTTATTCTTCCTTTTTATTTTTCATCTTTTCTCAATAGTCTATTTTCCTTCCATCTCCTACCTTTTCCTCAACTTTTTCTTTTCTTCGTGATGTTCTTCCTTTTATCCAGCAATTCCTATGTTCGTATATTCCTCTTCCTCCTCCTTCCCCTTCTCCATATCCCGTCTTCTTCTTCGTTTTCTTAATCCCTCCATCCTGTTATTCATATATATAGCGATATTTCTCCTCTTCCTTCTACCATCTTTTTTCTTCTCCTCCACATCCGCCTCTTCCTTCTTTTCCTCCTTCACCCTCTCCTCCTTTTTCCCCCGGCCTTTTCTAATAGGTGTGCGTGTCCTTTGATGCAGACAACAGGCTCAAGGGTGTGGGCAAGGTGACACGGTGTTTTATCAGGTGTGTGCCTCCTCCCTCACGCTATTGACACGCCCGTTCACTACGACACATTACTTTATTCTTTATTCCCTTTGCAGATACTTACTAACCTGTTTCGATATATTAGTTTTTTCTTCTTTTGCTGTTAGATCCGTATTTTTTCACGTTTTATTATTATTTATTTATTTTTTTCAGGTAGAAGTAATGTGTTTTATGTAATGTACGTACCAGCATAGAATCTTCTCGCGTCTACGTACAGGCACGAACTCCGTTTTCGTTAATTACAGATCGTCTTTAATAGCGTCGTATTTTCTTTTACTATAACGACGTCTTAAACAAGGGGTTCAAAGGCACTACTTAGCATTATCTTTAACCCGGAAAATGGAGAGAGAGCAAGAGCGAGAGAGAGAGAGAGAGAGAGAGAGAGAGAGAGAGAGAGAGAGAGAGAGAGAGAGAGAGAGAGAGAGAGAGAAAGAGAAGAAGAAAAGAGAGATATCCGTAGACATTTGTGGCGTTTTCCTCACCCGCCTCCCGGGATTTTCTTCACTTAACCCAATTTATTGAGATAAAACGAAGGACAAATTCAATGGTCACCAGCAGCAGCATCTTAGCTCAATTACATACTGTCTTTTACCTACTCCTCCTACTTCTCCTATTACTTCCACGAGTACTAACACTACTTCTAATGATAATATTTTTCTAAGTTAAATCTTTTCTCCGCCTTAGCTTTCTATTTTATTAAACTGTTTTTCCTTCTTAACATAGTTTCCTTCATGAAATATTTGCTCATCTACTCCCCTGCCGGCACTTCTCTTTGCCTGGATCAGCGTTCTTTCTCCTTTTTATTACACAGAGTGGTGGCTCCTTTTTCCCCCTAATACAGTATTTGTTTAAAGTGTTTGAATCTTATCTAAATCTTATCACGAATGGCCATTATTGAATTAATCTTCCAAATATATGTTGCAAATCGAATCTTATTTGGTAGTCTTGAAATACGTTCAAGTGGAAATATTTTTTCTTAATTCGTTCATTTTCTTGTAGAGGAAATATATAGAGAAAATTAAGTACAAACCAATTTATAAAATCCAAAAACAAAACAATATGAAAACATAACATTAATTCCTTTGTCGTTTTATCACTACAGGATATAACAAGGATTTGCTGGGATTTATATTTCCACGAGAGAGAGAGAGAGAGAGAGAGAGAGAGAGAGAGAGAGAGAGAGAGAGAGAGAGAGAGAGAGAGAGAGAGAGAGAGAGAGAGAGAGAGAGAGTGTGTGTGTGTGTGTGTGCGTGTGTGTGTGTGTGTGTGTGTGTGTGTGTGTGTGTTAGCGGGCGGGGTGGGGGGGGGGCGTTGTCAGCGGAGGTGTTGGCAGGAAGCGGACGCCCAGGGCAGATTGCGGAGCGTCAGAAAACGAGGTAGAAACCCTCTAAGGCAATTATTGAACGTCATCCAAGTGTTGTGGAATGTTATGTAATCACGGCACACGAGCGAGGCTTTGTACCTTGTTATGACGTCAAACAGTGTACTTCTATCCGTGCTGCCGGGTGTGGTGATGCAACCATTTCATTTACTCTAATGAAGGACAAAGGGAAAGCTTCAAAGCTACATATATCTCTAAGTGAACGGTGAAAAATTGTCGATGTGAGGGATGGGAAGGTCGATGTGTGAGGCTTGGGATGGAAGGGTAACAATGTGTGCAGGTGATCAATGGCTAATTTAGAAATATAACCAAACAACCACTGAAGAAAAAAATTTAGCAAAGATAACTTAAAAAAACAATAACCTGCAACATGGACAATAGAGAGATAACAAAGCAATACAGGGAATGTAAATGTAACTAGTAAAATTGCTACAAAAACTAACTAGCTACGAAAGTGAATGGTAGAAACGTAACTATGTGATGTTGAAGATACAAACATAGATTGGTTAACTAAAATAAGGCCACGAGCGACACAAACGGTGGAAAAAAGTATATAACTCATGGCAATTGGTACATAAAAACGGTATGCATGGAACAGGTCCAAAGTTGTGGTTCTTCGTATATCACAAACACCCGCTTGTTCTGCTCACCATGAATGAAAACAAGCCTTACTTTTCTCCGAGAATATAATACTGCAGCATTTATATATGAATTCCTGTGTAAATATACCTTGGTGCTTATTTTTACAAAGAATAAGAAGAACATGATTTAATAATGTAATTTTTGTGGTGGAAATAATCTCTGTGCTTGGAGGCGGCAAGGGTTGGTGGTGAGGGGAGCGGTGGAAAGGGTAGTAAAGGGAAGAGGATTGTAATATTTGCGTGGTGGAAATAGAGGTAGAAAACTTGGTGTAGTGGATGGGAAGGGGACATTACTTTGTTGTGAGAGAGGGGAAAGGTGGGAGACTTCTGTATAAGGAGGAGTGGAAGGGGAATTATCACGTGGTGGAAAGGGAGATTATGGGATGGAAGCTTTGTATTAGAGAGAGAGAGAGAGAGAGAGAGAGAGAGAGAGAGAGAGAGAGAGAGAGAGAGAGAGAGAGAGAGAGAGAGAGAGAGAGAGAGAGAGAGAGAGAGAGAGAGAGAGTGTGAGTGTGAGTGTGAGTGTGAGTGTATGTGTGTGTGTGTGTGTGTAAGAGGGGAGGCGTTGCGTGATGGTAGTCTCTCAGCTTCATAAGGTCGACGCAGTGGGTTGAGGTCGAGTGCTAGCCAGCCAACGATACTCTGACAGGCCGAAATAAAATACAAGTTTTTACGCTGCAGCAAAGTTTAGCACTTGTTACTGGATAATAAAAAGAGGATATGGTTTTCCCAGTGTTGTTGTTTTCCAGGTGTTGCTGCTGCTGCTTCTGATGTAATTATTATCATTATTATTATTATTATTATTATTATTATTATTGTTATTATTATTATTATTATTATTATTATTATTATTATTATTATTATCATTATTAAAATTATAATTTGACCTTATTATCATTATTATTCTTATCATGGTCAAGATCATAATCATGACCATGATGATGATCATGATGATCATGATCATCATCATCATTATCATCACTACTACCATAATAAATCTATTGTCACAATCACCACCACCGTTACTACTACTACTACTACTACTACTACTACTACTACTACTACTACTACTACTACTACTACTACTACTACTACTACTACTACTACCATTATCACAACAGGAACAACTATTATTACTACCACTGCTGTTAACACCATCACCACCACCACCATCACCATCACCAGGCTCACCAGCCAGCCATTGTTAGTATCCCTTCTGTAATAACTGACTGAACCTAATGGATGATCGAAGGGAGGACCGAGCTTGGGGGTGATATTTTAGTACATCATCAGGGAGGAATGTATGTAATTCTGTACATGCTGCGTCCCTCTGACGCACCCGACGAACACGATAAGAAATTGGCTCCAGTCACGCACACTCTCCTTCCCTTCTCTTCTTTCCTTACTTTCCCAGTCCTCCTCCTCCTCCTCCTCCTCCTCCTCCTCTTCCTCTTCCTCTTCCTCCTCCTCCTCCTCCTCTCTCCATCCTTCCTCGTTTCTCTGCCACCTTCCTGTTTTTTCCTAGCCTACCACTTATTTCCTTTGGTCTTTCCTTCTCCTTCTCTTTCTTTCTTTATTTTTGCCTTCTTTCTTTTTTTTTCTTTCTTTTTTCCTTTTTCTTTCATTCATTATTCTTTTTCTTTCTTTCTTTCTCTCTTTTTTTTTCTCGCGCTCTCTCTCTTTTTCTCTCACTCAATCTCTCTTAATCTCTCTCTCTCTCTCTCTCTCTCTCTCTCTCTCTCTCTCTCTCTCTCTCTCTCTCTCTCTCTCTCTCTCTCTCTCTCTCTCTCTCTCTCTCTCTCTCTCTCTCTCTCTCTCTCTCTCTCTCTCTCTCTC
>JAPQNM010000040.1:13155611-13160611 GCA_029783475.1 Metacarcinus magister | reverse complement strand
TTCCTCCTCGTTATGTTTACTATCCCCATGGCTGTTTTCACCATCTTCATTCTTCTCTTCCTCCCCTTCGCCTGGTACTCTTCTTCCTTCAACTCCTCCACCTTCTCGGGAGCGAAGAAGAGGCTCTCCGGATACGAGAGGAGGCCATACGAGATGCTCTTAGCCGGTAGCCGCTCGGGAAACCTGCAACGCAGAGGTCAGTAAAGTCAGCTGTGAGGATCAGTTCGACTCTTTCAAGGTCACTTTGAGATCAGTTCGGGCCTCCGGAGTGCTCACTATTTTGGTAATATCTGAGGACTTAGCGGGTAGGATTGTCGGACGGTGGAATCAGCAGGTAGGAAGGAAGGATGTAGTAAAGTTTCGAGAGCGAGAAAGAGAGAGAGAGAGAGAGAGAGAGAGAGAGAGAGAGAGAGAGAGAGAGAGAGAGAGAGAGAGAGAGAGAGAGAGAGAGAGTGAGAGAGTGAGAAATCATTTGTCTTTAACTTCTTTCTTCTTGATGTTGCTTTATCTCGCGTCATTTATTCTTGTATCATTGTCTTATCGCTTTTTCAGGTTAGTGGAAAATAATTTTTCTTACTCTATGTTTGCATCATGAAATCTCTATATCTTTTTCCCTTGCTTTCTTTTTCTCTCTATTTATCTCATTTCCCCTAGGCTTACCGTATGCTTCTTTCTCTCCCCTTTTTTTTTCTTCCCATCATCCCCCTTGCATTATCCCAACAAAAAATGTGCCCTTCCTCCACTTTTTTTTTTACAATATTTTCCCGGAGGAAGAAGCGAGAGTAAGAGTAACACCAGATTTCTAGGTTTATCTTATTTTCCCATCGATTAGAGTCTTCTTTCCCTTTCATTTTCTTACCCCTATATCTCCTTTCATCTCTTTTTCCGACTCTTCTTTTTCCTCAACTACTAATCAGCGCCGCTTTAGGAAAGAATGAAAGGCTGAATGGATGTCTAATCGAGGTAATTGTACCCTTCCTGGTGAAGTGTTGGGAATCATTTTTAGCCTCTGGTTCTGTGGTTTCGAGTCCCTCCCTTCCCTACTTTTCCGCTTTCATGGTCGACCAAAAATATTTCTTTTCCTTCGAGACTCTGCCTGCTTTCCCACGTCTTTGCTCTCGGGCTGACCAGGAATACGAACTAACGCTTGCTGCTGGGTGGTAAAAAAAAAACACGAGCAGGTAATGAAAGGACCAGCGTCATTGCGCAGGGAAACCCATCGTCCCCTTTGCCCATTTTCACTAAACGTCGGAATTAGAGAAAACGGAAAGCACATTGAGCAGCAAATGTGCCAGGTTATGTGGGTGTAGAGGCGGGAGTGACGAGCTTGTGATTATGTGGCAATGGTTGTCTCCTGTCACTCCCCGTTCTTCTGAATTGCTCTGGTGAATTAGTTCATGGTAGCATTGGGAGTGACAACACTGTAATGCTGCCGCTGAGAGCTTTGGAGGCAATTACACAGGTCTGCACGTTGTGTTGAGCTGTTTCTATGTGTGTGTATGTATAGTGTGTGTATGTATAGTGTGTGTGTGTGTGTGTGTGTGTGTGTGTGTGTGTGTGTGTGTGTGTGTGTGTGTGTGTGTGTGTGTGTGTGTGTGTGTGTGTGTAACTAACAGGTAATGAACACTCAATATTTTGCGTGTACGTGTAACTGCACTATTTTCTTTTTCTGCATTCCACTTTTACTACATATTTGTTTGTATTTTCCTTTGAGTCGCGAGCAACGAGTGCGTGGCTGTGTTTGGATAGTCAAGTTAGTGAGCAAAACTGTATGATATATTATGTGGCCGTAAAATGCAGAGGTGGACTTAGCCAAGGCTATTTATCATGGTACGAGATAAAAGATGGACTGCTCCGGTAACATAACCAGTCATTGGGGGAAGAGGGGACGCAGGGGAGGGAACGGGACGGGGAACAAAGGGTGGGAGGGAAGGAAGAAAAAGAGAAAACTAACAATATTTGACGTTTATCCTTTCTTTTTTTTGTCAGGGAAACATCACCTGGTTACTACAAACAATGATATTACGTGAGGTATTGAATGTATACTTAGAACAGGACGATGTCGTATTTGTGTTCTGTTAAGGTGGACGTCACAAAACGTTAAGCTTATAATGTTTTTTAGACACCAAATAATATATATTGGCCTTGTTCGGTTGTCTGTGCACTGTTTTAAAATAGAATCATACACACACACACACACACACACACACACACACACACACACACACACACACACACACACACACACACACACACACACACACACACACACACACACAAAGATCTACCCCCGTCAGCACCTTTGTGTTGGTCAACTTGTCGTAAAATGAGAACTTGAACTTTTTCCTTAAAGAGTGCGAAGTTAATTAGTGTGAGGTAAAAAGTGAAAGAAAACTGTCCTTAGTAAATTGTTCAACATTTTCAACGTGGTCTAAAAGATGTAATTGAACACAAGGAAGCAAGGTCTGGCCGCTGGTCTGGGCCTCACATATACTGAGTTGAGCCGCCTTTACTTCTTCGTCTGGCTGGCAATACACCTGTACACCACACAAGACCTAAAGCCATGCACCTGGCACCGTACCTGAGGCTGTGTAGGGCGAGACACAAGGTGCGGCGGCCTGGAAGTGCTGCTGTCGGCCTTGTGGTGGCGTGACCTTTGATGTGCAACGATGGTTTTCTAGGCGAGTGTTGGCCAAGATTAGTGACACACACACGCTGTCCTGTACTGCTGCACGCGCATTCATATGTACACATTAACACACGCAGGCACTCACATGTGTGGATTTCTGTTTACACACACACACACACACACACACACACACACACACACACACACACACACACACACACACACACACACACACGTCACTCCTACTAGTAAATCCATAATATGTATATTTATTTTAAAGTTTATCGTACGGTAAACAAAATCGAACATCCTTATTTCCGAATACAACAATAACTATAACTATTTATTGTTTACAACACCAACTTCTTCCACGGATCCATAAGTTAAGAACGACAGCAAAATAAGCATCCAACTTAGAAACAAAGCAATCAGACTGGAGTTTGTAAAGCGGAGAGAAGCGAATGGAAACTATAAAAAAAAAACATCTGAAAGTCACTGTCATATATGCGATAATTTAATATATTTACTGGATCTTTTACATCTCTAATTAAGATAAAAGTGGAGGCTTACGTCAGGTATCATCAGTCTCTGTCTCTCTCTCTCTCTCTCTCTCTCTCTCTCTCTCTCTCTCTCTCTCTCTCTCTCTCTCTCTCTCTCTCTCTCTCTCTCTCTCTCTCTCTCTCTCTCTCTCTCTCTCTCTCTCTCTCTCTCTCTCTCCCTTTCCTTTAAGCTGATGTTTTGTCCCTAACTACTATATACTCTCCTAGAAAACATGACATAACAGATTCCAGCGCTGATTAAGAAGTGATATTAATGTCCCTTCACTAGGTATGAAGCCTGTAGTGTTTCCTTCGTTTCATCACCTGGAATTTCATCTCTCATATCCTCGCCTCCTACTACCCTCTCATCCCTTGCTTCCTTTCCAAATTCCAATCCACTTTGATTATTCATCAACGCTCGCTACTTGCCACTTCCCTCCCTCATCCCTTCCCTCGTGTATTTTTTCCATACTCGAATGTTGTCAGATGAGCAGTAGAGCATTTCACTAACCAGTTATTGTTTGAAGCGTATACATATCCATTTTAACAAACCCTTTATTGTTTGATAGATATTTCAGTGTCGTTGTAATCATTGACAATTCAATTTTCATTTATTAATTTAATCTGGTAATTTTGCATACGCCTTTTTTTTTCTTTTCTCTCTCGCATCGGATATGGGTGTTTAAAAATGTGTGTTGTAAAATGGAAGCCATTAATAGTCATAGCTGCGTTTTTTTTTATATATATATTATACAACATTATTCATTAGATAATAGCATCCCTGATATGTAATTATTTTTTCTCCCAACATTACATCATCACTTTTAAGATAACACACCAACAACCTTTAGACAGCACAATAACACACTTGTAATATCACATCAACACAATCCTTTGAAATACCACAACATCATCGTATAGGTAGCACATCACCCACTTTAGAATAACACAGTATCACCAACACTTACCTTCATCTCGTCACGCTGTGTTGCCTTAAGCCTTAGCGAACAGATTCCCGCCGGCACTGCTTTGCGTCTTTCAAACCCATGATGAAGACGGTGTGAGGGGAAGGGGCTGAGGGGAATGAGGGGCAAGTTCAGCTCTTCTAATCCTCTTTTGTTCCCTCTTGTCAGGTACACAGGTTGTCTGGGATTCTGTTAATTTACTTCTCGGTACACATTCACTAAGTTTGGTCAGGCCGTTGATTGCTGCGTTACTAAGTCTTCCGCTCAGTATTCGTGTAGCATTAGCGGCAACGGCAAATGGTGGTGGTGGTGGTGGTGGTGGTGGTGGTCTCAAGTGTCGTTATACATGCACTACCACATTCACCGTAGCGTATTCCCGTGTTCCTGTAGACAATGAACTCAACTCGTGTGATTGTTTGTGTGTCTTATGTATCCTTATTGGACTTCATTAGTATCATGATGAGCTACAGACCTGGAAGAAAAAATATGCAGGTATCGGACTTCACTCTCTCTCTCTCTCTCTCTCTCTCTCTCTCTCTCTCTCTCTCTCTCTCTCTCTCTCTCTCTCTCTCTCTCTCTCTCTCTCTCTCTCTCTCTCTCTCTCTCTCTCTCTCTCTCTCTCTCTCTCTCTCTCTCTCATGTGTGCATTTGATTGTGCTTTAAGAAGTAATTTTTATCCTTTGAAGTTAGATGTTTGCTCATATTTGAGGCGCGCTCGTGCTCGCGAACACCCACACAGAGAGAGAGAGAGAGAGAGAGAGAGAGAGAGAGAGAGAGAGAGAGAGAGAGAGAGAGAGAGAGAGAGGAGAGAGAGAGAGAGAGAGAGAGAGAGAGAGAGAAAAGAGAAAGAGAGAGAGAGAGTGTGTG
>JAPQNM010000040.1:13125611-13145611 GCA_029783475.1 Metacarcinus magister | reverse complement strand
TGTATTCTTCGACGTGGTTATTATCGTTATCGTTGTCGTTATTGCCTTCTTTGTCGTTAATCTTACTGTATAGATTGAGTTGGTCCAGTAGGTGATAGTGTTTTTTTTTATGCTATTAGAGAACCAGCTGAGGGCAATAGAAAACGTTATAAAAAGAACCCACTTACGATTGCTGATTCCCTATAGAAGACAGAGTAATCCAAAAAAGGGTTACAGGTGTCTTGATACTCCTCTGTTAAATGAGTTCAAGTCGTAGGAAGGTGGAAATACTTTTTGCTGGTAGAGAGTTTCTGAGTTTACCAGTAGAAGGGAAGATAGAGTGGAAATACTGGTTATATCTTGCATAAGAGAGTTGGACAGAATAGGGATGAGAGTGAGCAGAAAATCGTGTGCGGCGAGGACGTGGGGCGGGTGGAAGCATCTAGTTAGCAAGTTCAGAAGAGCAGTTAGCATAAAGATAATTGTAGAAGATAGCAAAAGATGCAACATTGCCGCGGAGTGTAAAAGGTTGTGTGGGTGTAGGTGTAGGTGTTGTTGTAATAGTGGTGTTCTTGGTGGTGTATTGAAGGAGGTGAATACTTTCCGTAGTCTGCCTTCTCCCTGTCGACGTGCTCACCCAAACCCATAACGTAACTCTCCTACGAGGATTAGACTATATTGAAAAGGCTCCATCTTCCCTTCCGTTCCTCTCTCTCTCTCTCTCTCTCTCTCTCTCTCTCTCTCTCTCCTCTCTCTCTCTCTCTCTCTCTCCCTCTCTTCTCTCTCTCTCTCTCTCTCTCTCTCTCTCTCTCTCTCTCTCTCTCTCTCTCTCTCTCTCTCTCTCTCTCTCTCTCTCTCTCTCTCTCTCTCTCTCTCTCTCTGCCTATATTGTTTCTCCCTCTTTTAAACTTTCCCTTTTCCCCTCATCAATACTTTTATCTTGATGAATGTGTGACACTCACTCCTTCATTTTCTCATAATTAGATGGAAACCCTTTTTTAAGGCATCCACTCGATTAAAACTTGTCTTGATTGATATTCTTGTATCGCGCTAAGCCAAGTTGCGCCTCAAGTGATGTTTTGGGGACATAATTTATTTACTTCAAAGAAAGAAGAGAATGAGGTCACCCCCATTCTTTTATACACGCACACACACACACACACACACACACACACACACACACACACACACACACGCACGCACGCACGCACGCACGCACGCACACGCACGCACACGCACACACACCACACACACACACACACGCCCGCCAGCCCGCCGCCCGCCCGCCCGCCCGCCCGCCCGCACACACATACACACACACACACATACACACACACACACACACACACACGTACATACATACGCACACACACACACACACACACAGAAAGAAAGAAAGAAAAGAAGAAAGAAAGAAAATAGAAAGAAAGAAAGAAAAAAAGAAGGGAATATGTAGACGAAGAAGAACAAGGAGAAAGGAGTAGGTAATTACAGCAGCCAAATACCGCTGAGAAAAATGTGTTCAGAAATATTACTTGTATAACACACGACTCCCATGTCTGTCTGTCGCAGGTCGTCGGGCGTTAGGAAACACGTATATCATTGGCAGGAGGTTGAGTGAATGTCGGACGTTGTTTTTGCTGACGACATGACAGAATAGGAGACGAGGAAGCGAATGAAAACTGCCCAGAGTGGCTGTGAGGCGCGGTTGGCAAAGTGACGGGGAGGGAAGGACTTTATAGAAAAATTTAATATATACTCTTTCTTTTTATTTTTTTGATATTTTGTGTAAAGGCGAACAATAGAAGCAGGAAGTACTTTTGTGTACACTGTGGATTAACCCCACAGAGACTGTTGACGAAAGTTAAGGTCCACGGGATAGATGGTAAGGTCTATAATTGGATTAAACCGTGGCTTAGTGGCAAGGAACAAAGGGTTCAGATAAACGGTAAGAAATCAAATTGAGGCACAGTAAATAGTTGAGTCTCTCAGGGATCCGTACTTGGCCCATTACTTTTCATTATCTACATAAATCATTTGGATTATGGCATAAGTAGCAACATTTGTAAATTTGCGGATGACACTAGGATAGAGAGACAAATCAGTTCGGATCGAGAAGCTATGGTATTACAAGGTGAGCTAAACAGAATGCATAAGTGGGCGGTCATATTGCAGATGGATTTTAATATTAACAAGTGTAGTACACTTCACGTAGGTAGACACAACACAGGAAATAGATATACCCTAGGCGGAGTAAATATAGGTAAATCAAATTCGGTAAAAGTCCTGAGGCTTAGAGAGCAGTGTATTAGTGCCAGGAATAGACCTAACAAGGTATTCGGTTTTTATCAACTGGAGCGTAAATAATAGATCAGCAGATGTAATACTAAGACTTTACTTAGCGTTAGTTACGCCTCATTTAGATTATACTGTGCAGTTCTGGTCTCCGTACTATAGAATGGATATTGATAAGCTAGAAGTAGTACAAAGAAGGATAACTAAAATGATTCAGGGGATAAAGAACTTAACCTACAGGGATAGATTAAAACACCTCAATTTACACACTTTCTTTAGAAAGACATAGCGTAAGGGAAGATCTGATAGAAGTGTTTAAATGGGTCAAGGGTTTCAACAAAGGGGACATAAATAAGGTTCTCATAGTCAAGGAGAAAGTAAGAACACGAACAAATGGTTTCAAGTCACACAAGTTCAGATTTCAGGAAGGATATAGGTAAAAATTGGTTCACTAATAGGGTAGTAGAGGAGTGGAACAAACTCAGCAAGCATGTGGTAAGTGCCGGGACAGTAGAATACTTTTAAGAAAAGGTTGGACATATGTATGGATGAAGGAAACAGATGGTAGGTATTAGATGCACAGGAGCTGCCTTGTGTAGACCTTTTGCAGCCTGCTAATTTTCTTATGTTCTTATGTTCTTTCTCTATAACACACACACACACACACACACACACACACACACACACACACACACACACACACACACACACACACACACCACACACACACACACACACACACACACACACACACACACACACACACACACACACACACACACACACACACACACACACACACACACACACACACACACACACACACACACACACACACACACACACACACACACACACACACACACACACACACACACACACACACACACACACACACACACACACACACACACCACACACACACACACACACACACACACACACACACACACACACACACACCACACACACACACACACACACACACACACACACACACACCACACACACACACACCACACACACACACACACACACACACACACACACACACACACACACACACACACACACACACACACACACACACACACACACACACACACACCACACACACACACACACACACACACACACACACACACACACACACACACACACACACACACACACACACACACACACACACACACACACACACACACACACACACACACACACACACACACACACACACACACCACACACACACACACACACACACACACACACACACACACACACACACACACACACACACACACACACTTTCTGTACCTTCGTGGAACCATCGATGTATGACATACATAGTTTCCTAAAAATTTACACAACAACATGACCTCAACGCAGTGTATATTCACAGAGTGTTTCCGTATACTACTATGTTTGTATAATATGTGGTTTTTATGCGTGTTAGCGTTGATCTATATTCTATGCATGTAGCAACTCGCCTCTCAGTAGATTTATTTGTGTGCTTTTTTATAGTTATTGAAATTACTCCGCGGATTTCAGGTTTATTGAACAGTGACCGTCATTTGATGTATAATACTAACATGATGTGTGGTACGAGAGTGAGTAAACTGTTGTTATCAGTAATATTGTGGATTATTTGATTATATACGCAATCCTGTGGGAGGGGACGTGGGGGGGGTAAGGTTAAATTGACTTTGTAATAACGAAATAATTGACACTGTGATGTAACCTCATTATAAGAGCATAATGCTATTTTACTACCATTATGATTATCATAATAACTATCACAATAATAACCATAATAATATATAAATGATAATAATATTGATTATTATTATTATGATTATTATTGTTGTTGTTGTTGTTGTTGTTGTTGTTGTTGTTGTTGTTGTTGTTGTTGTTGTTGTTGTTATAATTATTAATATTAATATTATTATTATTACTCTTATTATTATTACTATTATTATTACTATTATTATTATTATTATTATTATTATTATTATTATTATTATTATTATTATTATTATTATTATTATTATTATAATTATTACTATTATTATTATTATTATTATTGATTCTATCATTATTATTATTTGTATTGTTAATAGCAACACTGCAAAGTTTCCGAATAAGAGTATAATTTTTTCATACATACGTGTGTCAAAAGTTTCATGGAAGTGTGTGAGCGTCCATGCGTGTGTGTTAATATTGGTAGGAGTAGAAGTAACGTGGCTGGAGAAGAGAAACCCAGATTGTGTTAAATTCATATATATTACCATGGAAGGCCAAGGGTGGCAGGTGCGCTCAAGTATTTTGCACAACTTTTTGAAGATTGTTTGTAGGTAAGATAAGATAAAATCTTTATTTGTCATATTGTAATACAATACACTGTTGTATACAACATGGAATTCTTTATGGCTAGGAGCTCAATGGATAAAAAATAAAACAGAGGGAAACTTAATAAACTAAATCACACAGTTAATCACAGACTGTCACAGAACATTCCAATGTCTGTTGTGTTGCATTCAAGATTGTGCAATTCTTTAATGGTTAAAAAGTAAGATACTCTTAGGAACAAATGATTTTCTATACCTGTCTGTGTGTTGTGTGTGCCAAGGTAACCTTCTTCCTGACCTTAAGAATACATACTGACTGTGCAGGGGATGGTTTGCATCTTTCATTATCTTTTCTACCTGCATCACACCTTCCTGATAGAGTCTGTCTATTGCTTTGGTTTCTGCACCTAATTTCTTTGCCTTCTTAACAATTCTTCCTAGCTTGTTTTTATCTTTACAAGTCAACTTTCCAAACCAGGCAGTGATTGAAAAAATTATTATAGACGCAACAGTCGACTTATAAAAGGGACTGATTATTCCTTTATTTACATGCACATTATTTGAAATGCGTAAAAAGTGGAGTCTTTCGTTACATTTTTGTCACCATGTCAGTATTACAACTACCTTTTAGTTGATTGTCTATCATATAGCCCAGGTATTTGTACCGGCTAACTCTATATATTTTCATCCTCAATTATAATAGGGTCCGGTATGTTTTGATTTATTGTTCTGAAATCAATTATCATCTCTTTTGTCTTTTTAACATTTAGTTCTAAACAATTAATTCTACCCCATTCAGTAAAATCATTAACTTGTGTTAAATAACCTCTAGAATCATCAGTGCTTATAGGAAGCTGAATTATAAAGCATTGATAAAAAAAAAGTAGGAGTGAAATCAGTGGGAAGAAAAGGTGCAACAGAAGAAGAAACGTGTTGTGTAAGTATACACATTTAATGACCACGAGCAGGAGTGTGCGAAGGGAGTGGCGAAAGAATGACATATACTGAATGATGCACAGAGGCAGAAGTAGAAGTTTGGAAGGCGGAACAGATGAGAGAGATGTACTTTTATCTTATCAACGTCAGGTAAGATAACGGTACAGATGTCAAGGTGTGGATGTGTGAAGCTGTGGAGAGTGAATAAGTGTGTGTGGATATTTTGTTTTATATTTTCTCATCTATTTATTTTTTTCATTTTGTTTCCGACTTCCCACTCAGAAAAGGTCAGGGTTAGAAACATGATACTAGTGATGATGATAATGTAAATGTTGTCCTTGTTGTAGTTGTTTGTGCTGATATTGTTGTTGTAGTTATTGTTCGCTTTTACCTTTTTTAATTTCATGTTTTCTTTTTGTCACTTTATGTTCATGTTTCTGTTTCCCGTTTGCGCGCGGAAAAAGGGTAAAGTATATTAAATGCATTAAATAGAGCTCCTGCAATTTCCTCCTCCTGCTATCATTGTTATTATTATTATTATCATCATTATTATTATTACTATTATTATTATTATTATTATTGTTATTATTATTATTATCATTATTATTATTATCATTATCATTATCATTATCATTATCATTATTATCATTATCATTATTATTATTAGTATTAGTATTATTATAGTTATTATCATTATCATTATTATTATTACTATTATCATTATTATTATGCTTAGTGTCACAATATGTACTTGTAGTGAAGAACATAATCACTTCATCATTGACCATTATACTATGACTAACAACAGCTGAATGAACAACATTATTATTATTATTATTATTAGTAGTAGTAGTAGTAGTAGTAGTAATAGTAGTAGTAGTAGTAGTAGTAGTAGTAGTCGTCGTAGTAGTAGTAGTAGTAGTAGTCGTAGTAGTAGTAGTAGTAGTAGTAGTCGTAGTAGTCGTAGTAGTAGTAGTAGTAGTAGTAGTAGTAGTAGTAGTCGTAGTAGTAGTAGTAGTAGTAGTAATAATAGTAGTAGTAGTAGTAGTAGTAGTAGTAGTAGTAGTAGTAGTAGTAGTAATAGTAGTAGCTGAAAATAACAAAGGATAAGTAGTGTTTGAGCCCCTCCCAGTCCCCAACCATTCCCCACTCAAGCCACCCAGCCTCAGCCATCACAACTCAGCCCCACCCAGCCCCCAACCCATCCCTTCCAGTCCCTACCCATCTCCACCCAGCCCCCAACCCTTCCCCACCCAGCCCCAACCCATCCCCACCCAGCCCCAACCCATCCCCACCCACCCAGCTACATGTTGCCCGCCCGTCACCTTTATTGGGCTTGCTGCCACCCACCAACTGCGGTCTTTCATCTGTCACCTATCATTTTTATTACCTCAGCTATCTTTTTCCCTGGCTGTACCTTCCATCCCTTGATTTATTATGTATATTTCCCTCGATATTTGCGTGTGTGTGTGTATATGTGTGTGTTTTGTTTTGTTTTGTATGTATAATGACTTACGAATCTCATCTCTCTATACCTGCTACACACACACACACCTTCCCTTCCCTTCATTCCATTTTCATTTCCACACCTTCTCTTATCCCTTTAGCCGCTCTTTTTCCTTTCCTCCTCCTCCTCCTCATTCCCTTCATCGTCTATTTTATCTCTTTCCCTCTCGATTTTTCACTCCTGTCCCCACCCTATTCCCTTAGTTCTCCCTTTGCAATTTTTAATTCTTACATCCTCTTACTTTCTTAAATCCCCCTTTTCCTCCATTATTTATCGAGCTATACTCCTCCTCCTCCTCCTCCTCCTCCTCCTCCTCCTCCTCCTCCTCTCGCCATTACCATCTCCCTTCCCTTTTTCCAGCAAACTTCCCTGTCCCCTTCCCTTATTCCTATGTATGTATACCTTTTCATCCTCGGCTCTCTATTGTCTTTTCTGTTATCCTTCTCTCCATGCCTCTCGTGTTCCTTACCCTGGCTGCCGCCCCTCCTTCCACTGTCCTTTCTCCTTTTATTTTTCTTCCCTGTCTCTTTCTCTCACGTGCATGCTATCTCTGTTCCCATCTGTCTGTTTGTTTGTCTGTCTGTTTGTACTCGTATAGGCATAAAATCTCTCTCTCTCTCTCTCTCTCTCTCTCTCTCTCTCTCTCTCTCTCTCTCTCTCTCTCTCTCTCTCTCTCTCTCTCTCTCTCTCTCCTCTCTCATCTCCTATTGCATCAAGTATTCTGTCAAGATCTTTTATAGAAGTTCTGCAAATATGAAAAAAAATGGAACATTCCTACAAATTCCTAACCAATACCTTCACTTTGCTGCCTCATTCTTCGTCCTTCACATTTGCGTTTAAAAAGAATGAAGATGATTTGAGGCGAATGAAAGATAGATGAAAAGAATTGAATAAAAAGAAGATGCGATCGTTAAGCTGTGGAATGAATGTCCTGATTGACGGCGTGAAAGTTTTGTGGTGCATTGTCATTACTCAATTTTCTCGCTCGTCATGTGATATACTGAGGGTTTTTTTTCATTATCGTTTTCCTTTATTCATTATGTGGCTTTTCTGTCTCTATCTCTGTTCTTCTGTTTTCTGTCTGTCTGTGGGTTTTTTTTGTATTATTCTCTCTCTCTCTCTCTCTCTCTCTCTCTCTCTCTCTCTCTCTCTCTCTCTCTCTCTCTCTCTCTCTCTCTCTCTCTCTCTCTCTCTCTCTCTCTCTCTCTCTCTCTCTCTCTCTCTCTCTCTCTCTCTCGTGGTTTTTCATTTATTTTCATATGTTTGTGGCTTTACTTATTGCAATTACTTCAAATTAACTGGTTTTTTTTTAACATACTACTACTACTACTACTACTACTACTACTACTAATAATAATAATAATAATAATAATAATAATAATAATAATAATAATAATAATAATAATAATAATAATACTCTACTACTACTACTACTACTACTACTACTACTACTGTTGGGTCATTATAATCATGTAAACCTTTATTCTGCATTCAATAGGCCAATAAAACACAGGTGTATGGTTCGGTCTGCAAGCCACCCAACGTCTGCCTCATCCTCATTCCGGTTATGTACTTAGGCAGTGGATGTGACATTATGGGGCGTGGCAGGTGACGTGATTTCTACCTGATAACCTGACACCCAATCACTCTACGCCTGAGTCTACGGTCTTAAATATCTTACGTGGTAGAGTTTCGTTGCCGTTTCTCTTCTCGCTCAGTTGTTAGAGTTTGTTTAATTATGAAGCTGGAGATTAAGGGATAAAAGATAATAAATACACTGGTAGATTAGGAATATTGGTGGTGATCGGTAATACTGGATGTGTAGGTATGGCAATATTACCGAACAGCATTCGTCTTGCAAAATCAAAAAAAAACGAAATTAGTGCAGAAAACAGAACAGTGATAGGGAGAAAAAACATAATTATCCGGTAATGAAAATCACCTAATATTACCCACTCCCCTGGAAAAAGAAAACGAAATTAGTGCAAAAAACGGGTCAGTGAGAGAGAGAAAAAACATATAATTAACCAGGAAGGCAATAGACGCCACCCTACTCACCCTAGACCACCACACAGTATATCCTAGTGACAGATTTGAGTCCCGTCATGTCGTTAGGTTACTGGTGTGACTGTATAGAACTGTCATCAATACTTTCTACACTCTGCGTCGTAAGCTCATGCAGCTCCATCGCTCTTCTCCTGACATTCACAAATCCTAAATAACGTGATATTTTCTTTTATTCGATCTTTAATGTATCGAGTTCACTAGATATTTTCTCTCTTCTTTTACCGAGCTTTATAATATTCTCATTGGTGTGGTGGTGGTGATGGTGGTGATGGTGGTGGTGGTAGTGATGCTGGTGGTGGTGGTGGTGGTGGGGATGGTGGTGGTGGTGGTGGTGGTGGTAGTGGTGGTGGTGGTGGGGATGGTGGTAGTGGTAGTGGTGGTGGTGGTGGTAGTGGTAGTGGTGGTGGTGGTGGTGGTGGTGGTGGTGGTGGTGGTGACAGCGGCAGCAGCGGCGGAGAATTCGTAAATAGTTAAGTTGAGGGAGAAAAGTGCATTTTTTTTTACGTGATATTTTTACTCATTTTTTATTTTATTTTTATTGTCCACTTATTTAAATTACCATTTTCATTATCATTTTGCCAACTTTATTTTAATATATTAGTTTACAAATATACTCATCCTTTTGTTTACTGAGAGGAATATTCCCTTCCCTTCAACCTTCAACTGTTGTGTTTGGCTTCCAGTTGTCTAGACAGACTCACTTATTTGATCCTTGCAGGCGCTCTCTTAATTGTTGTTTTTTTTCCCTTTTCTCTAATCCGTTCCTGATTGTATTTTTTTCTTTTCTTTTTAATGATCCCAACGTAGCCTTACACTTATTTCACCCTACGTTAATGAGATGTAGCATTGAATAAAAAACTGATTGCGTTGCCTGAGTGAGCTATATTTAAACTATATTCTAGCGGTGGCCGAGTGGTCAGAGCACAGAGGAGAACTTGGTGTCCCGAGTTCGAATCCCGCCGGGACTTGGCCATTTTTTCAAGCTATCGTCGAGTGGCCGAAAAAACCCACATGCTGCTACTCATCCCTGTATTCGCCTGCGAGTGCATTGGAGACTTCAGGGGGCGGCATGAACCTCCACAGGCATCACTTACAAAATACTGCACCAACCACTAACGAGCGAGAGTCAACCATTGACATCACGGCTACCAATAACTCCTACAGGACATCAGAGCCGTGCAGAAGATAGCCTACAGGTGCTAGAAGCCATGACATAAAAAGAAAAAAAAGGTGATTGACCAGGAAAAGCACCGTCTACCAGGATCTATCTTGGTGGAGCTCGTGTCAACTCTCGTGTCTTAGGATCGCATGATCTAATTTCCTCGAGCTAAGTTGGTCGATCTCTCTCTCTCTCTCTTTTTTTTTCTCTCTCTCTCTCTCTCTCTCTCTCTCTCTCTCTCTCTCTCTCTCTCTCTCTCTCTCTCTCTCTCTCTCTCTCTCTCCTCTCTCTCCTCTCTCTCTCTCTCTCTCTCTCTCTCTCTCTCTCTCTCTCTCCTCTCTCTCTCTCTCCTCTCTCTCCTCTCTCTCTCTCTCTCTCTCTCTCTCTCTCTCTCTCTCTCTCTCTCTCTCTCTCTCTCTCTCTCTCTCTCTCTCTTTTCTCTGTACGTCGTTTTCTTAGGATGGTGGTACATAGATGACGACACATCCCGCGTCTCCTTGCCACCGAGTCATCCAGTTTGCTTTGACGAACGCCTACCTCAGCCTGATATATGCCAAGTGGTTTGTGTTTATGCTGATTATCTCCCTAATTGCTTGTTATAATTTCGTCGAATCAGACTCACTGACATGTTTTGTGACGCTAATGCTTACGTTGTTAGAGCTTGTTGTGTTTGACATTCCGGGTCGCAGAGTGTTGTTCCCTTTTTAAAGACCGTCAAAGACTTTTACGTCCTAGTATTCCCTCTGTCTTTTTTCTTTTTTTTCCTCTCCCCCTCTCTTGCCCTCCACTTGTTGCTCATTATTTTTGCTAAGCTGAGGAGACACACAACCTCCTACACATTCCACATGCTGCCCCGTTTTTGCCCCCACAAAGCTTAAGTTATGGTAATATTGATGATTAAAATATTTCTTTATGGTTCGGTGAAAACATTATTCATAAATGTAGCGGAAGCTTCTTTTATGACGTCAATAATAATAATAATAATTGTGATGTGTTGGTAATAAAAAATAATCATGATAGTGATGGTGATGACAATGACAATAATGATGACGATAATGATAATGGTAATGGTAATGAGAATTGTCCTTTAATTATTATGTTCCTATTTACGGAGGTGAACGTCTAGCTTCTGTCATTACCACCTCTCCTCCTCCCCATCACTTTGGCGTGGTGGTGGTGGGGAGGCGGGCGTGAGGTGCCGGCCTGCTCCTTGGTATCTGTTGGGGATCTGGTCGATAAGTGGCGTCCCTGTACTAAGTTTTAATAACCAACACCAGACCAATTTGAGCAAACTATCAGAGTTTTCGAGACGGAGCAGAAGGTTGTTTGGGTAACTATGCTGTTCTCCACTTAACTGATTACCCAGGATTAATGTCAACAGGAATCACGCATTTTTTGGAGGGGTGAGGGTGAAGGTAGTTCTGGTTTCAGGCCAAGGTTTTCATTTTTTTAGACTGATGTTACTTGTATATTGTCGTCCGACCAGTAATTAAATTCAAATGTTTGTCTTACTTGCAACGTCTATTTTTTTATGGCGATTGTAGTTTTAGGTAAATTTCCACCTCTTTTTGAAATACGTGATATAATGTGTATGGTTTTGTGGTGTGTCTCCTTTGTTTTGTGTGGGAAGCCGTTTGTGTGATGATGATAATGATGAGTTATATTCGTGAAAATTATTGTTCATATTTGTGCAGCTGAACATTTATGTATTCACACTAAGCTAAACCATCGGAAACAAAGTGTTATTATTAATCTATTATATTATTAATTTGAAGTGTTCAGTCAAAATATGTGTGAGAGAGAGAGAGAGAGAGAGAGAGAGAGAGAGAGAGAGAGAGAGAGAGAGAGAGAGAGAGAGAGAGAGAGAGAGAGAGAGAGAGAGATGAAAAGCCACAGCTGCCAGTTGGTCAAATCACCTTCTTCATCCTTTTCAGGAACCCTTCCTTTCCTTGATACATTTAAGCGTCTCCGTCAATACCTAACCTTTGAACACCAAGGAACCAAGGTAGCATCCCTCCCCCTTCTCTTCCTCCTTCTCCTCCTCCTCCTCCTCCTCCTCCTCCTCCTCCTCCTCCTCCTCCTCCTCCTCCTCCTCCTCCTCCTCCTCCTCCTCCTCGTTATCCTCTTCATCCTCCTCCTCGTCTTCCTCCTCGCCCTTCTCCTGTGCTCTCTCCGCAGTAATCCCTTCTATGAAACGAATGGGAAGGGTCGCAGGTCGGAGAAAAGCGGTTGAGTGAGGGGAAGTTGAGTCATGTTGAGCTCCAGTATTTTATTTTGGTGCACGCCCTCTGTGTGTGTGTGTGTGTGTGTGTGTGTGTGTGTGTGTGTGTGTGTGTGTGTGTGTGTGTGTGTGTGTGTGTGTGTGTGTGGTGTGTGTGTGTGTGTCTATGCAAAGTTACGTCTGCACAATTTATGTTTTCTGCAATTATTTATTTTTTCTCTCGTACATGTATGCAGAGACGTTATATGCATGAGCTCCTCTCTCTCTCTCTCTCTCTCTGTCTCTCTCTCTCTCTCTCTCTCTCTCTCTCTCTCTCTCTCTCTCTCTCTCTCTCTCTCTCTCTCTCTCTCTCTCTCTCTCTCTCTCTCTCTCTCTCTCTCTCTCTCTCTCTCTCTCTCTCTCTCTCTCTCTCTCTCTCTCTCTCTCTCTCTCTGTTATTCTCTCTCTAGTGGAAACAAACACTCACTTCCCTAAAATAGAATAAAAAATACAGCAGTCTTTCCTTTCTTATTTGGACCATTCATCATAAATTTCTTCTATTATTTCTAATGATTAGAATTACAATAATCACTTTAAATCTCAAATACTCTCTCTCTCTCTCTCTCTCTCTCTCTCTCTCTCTCTCTCTCTCTCTCTCTCTCTCTCTCTCTCTCTCTCTCTCTCTCGCTCTCGCTCTTGCTCTCTCAAGCAGGCATTCATCACCAACACGTATCTTTGTATCGGTGTTTGCGAAGCGCCATGAAAAGAGAAGAAGTAGAAAAAAAAGAATAAACTAATATAGTAGACGTGAGTGTAATTCATGTCGTGCGTCACCACCTCCCAAATTCATTAGTCTCCCACCCGTCAGCAACACTCCACTGATGTGTCTTAGGAGGCTGGAGATACGACCTTATCGACACCATATTTCACGACCTCTGACGCTGTCTTCCCCCCCGAAACTCCCCTCCAGTCCATTATCTCCTTTTCCAGCTTGGCCTCCTTCGCCCCCTTCCACATGTCGATACGCCCGCCTCGCACCATAGCCTGGCACTCCATCCCGACACTCCATAATCTAGGGCAGTGCTTTTGTCTCCCACTCATCAACATGTAAGCAAAGTACCTCTGTAACCTTCCACACGGTTGCACGCGCTTTGAACTCCTTTCCTGCACTGCTAAGTTCATTCACATACCCACATACACACATTTTTTTTTCTCTCTCTCTCTCTCTCTCTCTCTCTCTCTCTCTCTCTCTCTCTCTCTCTCTCTCTCTCTCTCTCTCTCTCTCTCTCTCTCTCTCTCTCTCTCTCTCTCTCTCTCTCTCTCTCTCTCTCTCTCTTTCAACCTACAGGCGCACTCTAACGATACACAGATCCATATTGTCCATTTTATTCTCTCCTTCATCAAACCTATCCCAATGCAACGATCACTCACCTCCTCCCACCCACCACACATTTCCACAAACAACCTTTCATACCTTAACACATATCAGAACAAATCTTGACCCCTTTTATAGACCCTTGTTCACATCCCTTCCCTACCCTTTCTTACATCTGTCTCCACCCTCTAAATCCTCAACACAACACTACTATACTGTACCACCTCCGTCCTTCCTTGCATCTCCTCGCCACCACTACCACGACCAGGCATCCTCACCCTGCTCCATCCCTCTCTGCACCCTTCCACGCGCCGCCAAGCGTTGCAGAACTGTCCGGAATTATTCGACCACCCTCTCAACGACCCTCACTCATCGTTATCTTCTTGGAGGCCAAAGGGTCCAACTTCTCCCCATCTTCAAGGAAACACGATTCCATTCTGGGAAGACAAAGATCAGAGTGAGGGGAGGAAACAGCGAGTCCGTCAAAGTTTTAAGGAGAAAAGGGCATGAATTTTTTTACCTTTACGTCTTCTTGGGCGTTTTGTCTGTCATTTCTAGTTTTCTCTCGGCGGACTTGTTTGCTGCTTTGTGTTTCCGAGTTATGGGCGCAAGGAGGCCACGATGCGTGATACATGGTGGCGGCTACCTCTCTCTCTCTCTCTCTCTCTCTCTCTCTCTCTCTCTCTCTCTCTCTCTCTCTCTCTCTCTCTCTCTCTCTCTCTCTCTCTCTCTCTCTCTCTCTCTCTCTGCCTCGCCCCCCCCCCTTACCTCCTTCCTGTCATTGTCCTGTTCACACATCGTAAATCTAGCGTTCCGTCAAGTTGTGTCCTGTCAGCTCAAGAGGAGGAGGAGGAAGAGGAGGAGGAGGAGGAGGAGGAGGAGGAGGAGGAGGAAGAGGAAGAGGAAGAGGAAGAGGAAGAGGAAGAGGAGGAGAGGAGAGGAGGAGGAGGAGGAGGAGGAGGAGGAGAAGGAGGAGGAGGAGGAGGAGGAGCAGGAGCAGGAGAGGAGGAGGAGGAGGAGGAGGAGGAGAGAAGAAGAAGAAGAAGAAGAAGAAGAAGAAGAAGAAGAAGAAGAAGAAAGAAGTAGAGGAGCATGATGATATGGGAAGTGGTGAAGGAGAAGGACGAGGAAGAAGAAGGAAACAAAACGCAGTGGTTATAAGTTTGTTGAAATGGTTTTGTTTTTGATGAAAGGAAAACTTGAATAGTTCGTCCTCGTCTGATTTTTATGAGTTGCTTCGCTAAGGTGCGTTTGTCAGTGTTCGTGTTATTTTTGTTGTTGTTGTTGTTGTTGTTGTTTCGTATTCTGTTTCGTCTTATTTCTTCGTATCTTCTTCTCATTCTTCTTCTTCTTCTTCTTATTATTATTATTATTATTATTATTATTGTCATTGTCATTGTTATTATTACTGTTAATACAACTAGTATTATTATAATCTTTATCATCTATATTGTTATTGTTATTACTTTTTCTATTTTCATTATCATCATTATTCGTTCTCATTTTTCATATTAGTTTTACATATATTGTTTATAATTCAATTCTTTCATATCGTTGTTTCAAAGATTTCCTTATCCTCCTCCTCGTCCTTCTTATTGTTCTCTTTTCTTTTCTCATAAGCTGTTTTTTACTCACGTTTTCTATATCGTCATTTCAAGTGGATTTATTTATCTTTTGCTTTCGCTACAGACTTCTCTTTCTTCTGCAACACAACAACCTTCACCTTCAGTATTATAGTTTGTGACAAATTAAAAAAAATAGATGAATCAAAACATTTCTTAGAACGGTGTATTGAAGGAAATTATTTAGTGATCTATCCTATTGAAAAATTTCATATTATATTTTCTTCCAACAAAAAGTGTTCTCAAACCACGCTGCCTTATATCAAACATCAACATCAATCTACGGCGGCAATTCTACATCAACAGAAATCAATCTCCCAAGCGATTCAATTGGTGGCAATAATATAATCTCTCCCCAATACAACTGTGCCAGAGTAGATAAGTTTGTTCTGAACCCTGTCACGGGAAAAATTGAGTGTTATACTAGAGTGTGCCTTGAAGCGCGTGATGCCTCCTCAGCCACGAGGGTAGACGTTACTACACCACCGCTACACACTTCACTCAACTTCCACTCACCTTCAGTTAACTCCACGTGTATACCTAAGTTTCCAAGGGTTGATTTCACAAGAGAAAGACAATCAAAAGCTTACGTTATCTTATTATTAATTTACAAGGGAAACACACAATCTATCTGATACAGCCCTAGATAGTGAGTTTTTTTTTCACATCATATACCTTTGTGGCCGGTAGGCATTGATGGAGGCTTATTGATAGTTTGCTTCCGCCCGTTAGTAGCTCAGGTTTAAATTTGTTTTTAGTGACGCCTCGAATGTCTCACGTTTTCTCTGATGATGAATGCGAGAGAGGCTAATTGCTGCTCCTCCGCCCCATGTGACCTGGACTCAAGGGACTGAGTCCGATCAGTGTTGTCGCTGCAATCACACTGTCTACACTAATAGAAATGTGTACAATGTTCCCGTTGCCACGTTAACTCAAAGATTACCAACGCACAACATTGACGTGCTCTAGATAGCCCGTGTGTCCCCTAGATGGGGACACAATACACAACCAACCAACCTAATTGCTGCACTGCCACAAATGCATATACATATTACAAGTCTCGTTTGAGGACAATGTATGGCAGCAATTTTGGGTAATCTTTGGCTTCCCGCGGATATCGGGGAATCGAACCCGGGACCCTAGGTTCGCATGCCCGAACGCTAGTCACTCTACTACCGTGAGGTTACGTGAGAACGCGTTACAGTTTCGCCACGTGGCGGCAACAGTCTTACTGACCTGAAGGCTATGTAGAAAGACGAGGTGGAAGCCCTTCCCTGTTTGGGTCCTGTCCGTCATCTCGTCCTTCTGGTCAACGCGAGGGTTCCTGTTGCTCCTCTGTCGCTTCCTTCAGTGCCTTCTCCGAGATGCCTTCGGTTGCCACGTGGTGGGGGGTCCCGCCTCGCTCGCCAGCGTCCAGCCTCTCCTCCCGCCACGACCTGGCGCGACCCGTAGACTCCGCCCCTTTTCGTCGCTGGTTGGCTGCCTTTCCTTTGTGTGTGGCTGTCGCCTTGGCAGCGGTGTGGCGCGACCCGTGAGGTGCCTCCCCTCTCGTGACGTCAGAGGGCAGGCTGGGTCGCCACAGCTTCCCGCTCTCGCTTTCCGCATAGCAACCACCCACATGGCCACAAAGGCAGTACGCTTTTATCTTCCCTGGTGCTTTTATTTTCGTAGGATTCCTGTTCTTTGTTATATACTCAAAAATATCTTCTCGTTCTTATCATTATTCTTCTTACCTTCTTCTTCCCCTTCCTAATACTATCATTTTGCCTACTGCTCCGATATGCGTAATATTTCTATAAATTGTCATATGCACAAAAATATTTTCTTCTCGTTCTTATAATCTTTCTTTTCTTCTTTCTGTCCCTGCTCATGTTTACCTTTTATCTGCTGTTCCTATCTTCGTAGACTTCCTTTTCTTTGTCGTGTACTTATATATATATATATTCTCGTACTTATCCTTTTCCTCTTCTTCTTCTTCTTGTCCCCCCTCTTCGTGGTGCTCATGGTGTCACCGGACTACTTCGTATCAATACACATCACACACACAGAAAGAATCCACTGAAATACACTTATCTTCCTCCATCATAAACTCTCAAGGTCAGACTGAACGTTAACTCTGATCTAGTATACCAAGTTTTCCTCTACCTCACCCTTCCTTCCTTCCCTTCTTCTCTCCTCTTTTCCTTTATCTACCAAATTTGTTTCTTCTTTCTCTCCCTCTCTTTTTATTTGACTCTTTCTGTGCACGCCTCCTTACTTTCTTATTTTATCTCTTCCATTCTCCTTTCCTACGTTCTGTTCTTCTTTTGTGTTCCTATGTATTCCTTATCGCCTTCTTTGTATGAGAGAGAGAGAGAGAGAGAGAGAGAGAGAGAGAGAGAGAGAGAGAGAGAGAGAGAGAGAGAGAGAGAGAGAGAGAGAGAAGAAAAAAAAGAGAGTGAGAATGTCAATCAAGTAATCAGATTGACAAGGGATCCCATTCGGAGGGTGAAATACTGGAAATGAAAACACACTCTTGAGGGACTAAAATAGAGACACACTTGCGAGATGAGGAAGTCAAGAAGAGGAAGATAGATTAAGATTATGTAAGTATTACCATGATGTACTACGTAGAAGGAAATGTCTGTAAACTACGAGTAAATAGAAGGATGAAAAGTAGAAATACGTGCTGTAATGGAATAGTTTCTTGTGAGAGAGAAAGACCACACACACATACACACACACACACACACACTCTCTCTCTCTCTCTCTCTCTCTCTCTCTCTCTCTCTCTCTCTCTCTCTCTCTCTCTCTCTTTCTCTTTCTTTCACTATGTATTGTTGCGTGGCGTGTTCTGAAAAGCCTTACGTACGTATATCGTTTCCACTAAGTGTTGTGAAGGTTTGGTGAGGCGGTGACACGGGACCAGTTAACTTAAAGTGTGTATAGGTGTCTGTCTCTGGGGAGGAAGGATTAATTATTAGTGTGTGTGTGTGTGTGTGTGTGTGTGTGTGTGTGTGTGTGTGTGTGTGTGTGTGTGTGTGTGTGTGTGTGTGTGTGTGTAATCATATGTGGCTGTGACATAAACGTAAATTAGTACGGCCCTAAAGTGAGGGTTCGTAGAGCGCACATGCACACACACACACACACACACACACACACACACACACACACACACACACACACACACACACACACACACACACAAAGCAGAGAGAGAGAGAGAGAGAGAGCGAGAGAGAGAGGAGAGAGAGAGAGAGAGAGAGAGAGAGAGAGAGAGAGAGAGAGAGAGAGAGAGAGAGAGAGAAGAGAGAGAAACGTGGTGCGTGCTGACATTGGCATAGTAACATACGCACACAATTTATGGGTGTATTTTAGTTCTTGAAATCACAGACAGAGTACTGAGTGATTTTCTTCTTATTGATTTAACTTGAGAGAGAGAGAGAGAGAGAGAGAGAGAGAGAGAGAGAGAGAGAGAGAGAGAGAGAGAGAGAGAGAGAGAGAGAGAGAGAGAGAGAGAGAGATTTGAAAGAACCAATACACATTTCACCCTCTTAAGTTCATTATCCTCACCATCCTTAACGCGATGATTCTTAGTTAAAGTGAGGGAAGCGAGGGACGCGGTGATCAAGTACTACCATGATCATTAATTTCCGTGTTCTAGCTTCTTTTTCCTCCCCTTTCCTATTCATTTATTCCTTTCCCTTTCCTTTTGTTGACTCTCCTTTCTCCTTTCCATTCTCTTACCTTTATATTATCACCATCTCTTTCCTTTCCTATCCAATTTTTTCCTCTCTATCCATTAAATTTCCTCTCTCCCTTTTTTCTTTTTTACTTTCTTTTTCCATTCCTTCTCTTTCCATTCCTGTCTTTTTCCTCCTCCCCGTCATCTTCCTCCTCTTCCCTTCCCCACCGACGCATCCTTACCGAAAGTGACACTCCAGAGAGACGTTAGACATCGAAGACTCAAATCTAATTCACTTCAAGAAAACCGCTTTAATGCTTTGGTGTAATTTCCTGATTAGATGATCTCTCTCTTGCTCTCGTCTATCCTCCCTTGAGAGTTGGGAAAAAGCTCAGCCAGTACGTTGGGCGCTCGAGAAAGGTTCCGAATGTGCAAGAGCGAGACGAGACGTGCAAAGAAGTAGGTGGGAGTGAGAGTGAGAGTGGACCTGCTAGAGTGAGTGGCCTGGGAGCTCTTAGCAGGCATGGAAGGAGGATAAGAATAGGTGAGAGGATGTAAGGCTTTGAATTAGGAGGTGAAAGTGGTGTGTGTGGCTGAGTAAATATGGGGCACACACCTCTTAAAGCCGTAAGTTGAAACACACGCGGCAATTCGACTCCCCATAAGTCTATTTTCCTTTTTAATGACACCGTATAGTTTATTAAAGTTTCCTTGGCATCGGGTGTAACTCTGAATTTATTGTCGCTTGGTGTGGAGGAAAATGCTGCGTGTGCGTGGTGAGCGGTGCTGCTGCTGCTACGTATGGTCTTATAGCACCATTGGCTCCCTTGTCTATGGTCATGAGGACT
>JAPQNM010000040.1:13098111-13110611 GCA_029783475.1 Metacarcinus magister | reverse complement strand
TACCCTACCACTACCTCTACCACTACCTCTACCACTACACTACCACCACCACCACCACTACTACTCCCACCAACGTCAGTAGTAAAGTATCACACTCACTACTGTCGCCATAAAATGAATGAGAGAGAGAGAGAAAAAAAAAGTTTATTGTTACAGGCTAGTGATCTTTAACGGTTATGTGTCATCGGAATTATATATACTTTTTTTCATATTTCTTGGAACAACAGATTTAATCAATGCTGCAAAGATTTATTGTGTCCCTCGAATGAAATTGGTAAAATGGCTATGGTCTTTTTCTCTCAAAAGGTAAATATTCTTCCGTCCAGAAAATAGACGCCTTAACCACTCTCCTTAGTTCTCTCCATGTTTTGGCCAAGGAGCAGAGCATGAAGAAAGAACTTGTTATAGCTGTGGAACCCTTCGTGAAACTGAGAAAAATAGGCGTGAATGTGACGAGCACCGGGAACACAGCGAACATAGGTTTGCTGTGTTTGTTCTGTTCGGCTGCCGCTTTGTACTCGTTCGGTTCGTTCGCAGTAAAATGTTGAAGTGAAAACACACACCTACGTATGTATTTCAAAACATTGTGAACGTTCGCCAGCAGAAAATAGTAACTGGTTTTTATTGCCTCACAACCAGTAGGATGACGAGTATGACACCTGAGGAGATTTTTGATATGTAAAGGTATCAAGGCTGCGTTACAATGCCTGTATATTGATCTTCATGGCCGTGTTTTTTGCCCCTTATTTGGTCTCAGCACTTCCAACACTAGTGAGATGCACCGTTAGCTTCAGCTTAAATCTTGCTTGCTGTCAATCTCACAAAGGCGTTTGATTCAATGCATCGCGAGGCACTATGAAATTTTGAGAAATTTCGTGGAATTCTCGCTAAGGTCATTGATCTACTGCCTGGCTTGTGCTCTTGTATTGAGAACCATGTGAAGGATGAGGCTGTTGTGTCTGGCTTCTTTCCTGTTGATGCAGGAGTGAGACTGGTGCATCCTTGACCCTGAGTTTTTCAACGTCTACTTGGTACTGCGTAGGTAGTCGTGAACAAGAGTCAGTACATGACATGTGTCGATAATGCCAAACTTATTGACTTTAATTATCGATGGCACAGTAATATTTGTGGACTCGAAAATGTCTTCATGATGACTCTTGAGGCATTACAGGAGGAAGTACAACCACTGAACCTTAATTGTTCCTGGACTTGAAGCCTGACTGAATGAAGCTTTATGGTCTGATTACGCAAGTGGCAACAACAATGTGAGGTTGGAGAACACATAAATCAGAAACGTAGTCCATAATAATGTTCGAACTCATGAAAAACTCTTATGATGGATCAGTCTTGCCTTGGATGTTATGAACTCATTGAACGTGTTTGGTATTGTCGATATTTGTGCCGACAGACAGACAGATATGAGTGTGTGGGTTCCTTGTGCTCCTTGTGATACCCTTTGGCTTCGAGACAGTGACATGAAGACGTGAATTAATACCTTCGATAATAAAAGACTCTGTAGAATAATGAGACACCACTGGAGCGGCCGTGTGTCATAATGAGAGACTGCTGTACGAGACCCGTTACCTATAGAGTTCATGGACGCTAACTCTGTGTATACGGCCTTGTGACACGCTTCCTGGCAATCAGTGCTGCTCTTCAGGCTCAGAAGTAGAAGAGAAAAAGGGGACACCCACACGGCTCTTGGCTGAAGCAAGTTGATCGATCCAGCCGAGAGTTATGCGGAATAAGAAGGTGGTTGCGTGGAAGCTTGCTTAAGGGAAGGAATGAAAGAAGGAGTGAATGGTGAATGAAGTCAGTGAATGAATGCACCAACGCGCCCTCCGCCATCCACCATGTATTACCTACACTCCTTATACATGACAGTGATGATTGGACAACACTCACAACACTTCACGACGCTGTACTCATGCCTGGGTGCTTGTTGGCTCACTCTAGTTCAGTCATTAATCATGTCATAAGATAGTGTTATATAGTGCAGGACTTGTAAGGTATTGATTCTCTCTCTCTCTCTCTCTCTCTCTCTCTCTCTCTCTCTCTCTCTCTCTCTCTCTCTCTCTCCTCTCTCTCTCTCTCTCTCTCTCTCTCTCTCTCTCTCTCTCTCTCTCTCTCTCTCTCTCTCTCTCTCTCTCTCTCTCTCTCTCTCTCTCTCTCTCTCTCTCTCTCTCTCACATGTAGATTCGAGTGATGAAGTTATCTTTCAATAAGAAAAAAAAATGGAACAGCAGATGAGAGAGGAGAGGAGAGGAGAGAAGAGGAGAGGAGAGGAGAGGATAGGAAAGAAGAGGAGAGGAGAGGAAAGGAGAGGAGGTGAGTGGAGGGGAGAGGAAAGGAGAGGAGAGGGGGAGAGAGGAAGGAAATATTAGTGAGCAGGTAACCAAAGAGAAAAGAAAATATAAGGAAGGAAACTGAGAGGCGGAGACATGAAGACAATGTTATATTTCTTCATAATGGTTGATTTCCTTTATTATTTTTTTCTGTTGTGTTTGTTATTGGTTTTTGATGTTGTTTTTGTTGTTGTTGTTGCTGCAGTTACTACTTCATCATCTTCTTCTTCTTCTTCGTCTTCGTCCTCCTCGTTCTTGTCCTAATCATCGTCATCATCATCTTCCTATTTTTCTTCTACTACTAGCAATACCACCACATCCTCTTCCTCCTCCTCCTCCTCCTCCTCCTCCTCCTCCTCCTCCTCCTCCTCCTCCTCCTCCTCCTCCTCCTCCTCCTCCTCTTTTTCTTCCTCCATCTATTAATTATCAGCTGCTTTGATGTTTTCTAGTGGCATTTTTTTTTGTTCAGCTTGGGCGCGTGTACATCATCATTGAGTTAATTAATCACAATATATCCTTCCATCCTTTCATCCCTCCATTCCTCCCTCCTTCCCAATATTGTATTCCTCTCACCTTTCCTCCTTCTCCCTCCCTCCCTCCCTCCCTCCCTCTCTTCCTCTTCAGATTTTTCCTGTCTCTTTTCCCTCCTGCCCTGTCTTTCTTCCTCAGTCCTTTCATCCCTCCGTCCATCTTCCTTCATTCCTTCCTTCCTTCCTTCCTTCCTTCCTTCCTTCCTTCCTTCCTTCCTTCCTTCCTTCCTTCCTTCCTTCCTTTCTGTGTTTCCTTTCTCCCTCAAGTCACTAGCTCACACAGTCAAACGGTAGATGCATATTAGCATGTAGATGAAACCTGTGTAGCTCAGAACTCATATGAGAGAGAGAGAGAGAGAGAGAGAGAGAGAGAGAGAGAGAGAGAGAGAGAGAGAGAGAGAGAGAGAGAGAGAGAGAGAGAGAGAGAGAGAATATTTATAAAATTTATTATGGTTAAACAGATTTTCCCAGAATAAAAAGCAAATTACATTATCTTCCTTATACTCTTCCTCCTCCTCCTCTTCTCCTCCTCCTCCTCCTCTTCTATTGTCTCGTCTTCCTGTACCTGCTCTGTAAATTGAACTTTCTTCTTTTATTGCAGATCATGTTAGAGGCGATACCAGGAAGACAAGGAGAAGACAGGAAGGCAGGGACAGATGAAGGCAGAGTGACCAAGGTAAGTCCAGTAGAAGACAAAGAAGTGACATTGGGGACCGGACGGGATTACAGGGAGGGGGAAAGTGAGAGAAAAACAAAACACGCCGATAAAGAGGGTTAGGAGAGGGGAAGGGAAGCGTGGAGAGTAACGGATTTCTTGGTGTTATCAGGAATCCCCTTGTTCATCTCTCCTCTCTCTCTCTCTCTCTCTCTCTCTCTCTCTCTCTCTCTCTCTCTCTCTCTCTCTCTCTCTCTCTCTCTCTCTCTCTCTCTCTCTCTCTCTCTCCTCTCTCTTTCTTTTAACCAGCACAGTTTGTTTGACTATAGGAAAAAAGGTGTGTAGGGGGGGGAAGGAGGGAAGAGGAAGGGGAAAAGCGACAGTCCTCGTTTGATCACAGCGTCAAATGTACCATCAAGCGTGGACTCTTGTTTGCTTGTTTCCAGAGCAGCACAAGGGGAAGCTCCTCTCGACTTTGTTTTGCTAAAGGGAAGAAATAACGCTTCTCGTCCAGTAGTGTGTGAAGTGAGGCAAGTGTGGATGTGGGATGGTGTGGCGTATGTTTTTTGCGCTTTTTTCGTCTTTTTGAGATGGTGAGAGAGTGTTGGGGGGGAAGGGTGGCGCGGGGTGGAGTGAGGATTGAAGTCGGTACACATCGCATCCTCAGCTCGACTAACGTAAGATTAGCCGCTGAAGAAAGTGTGAAAAAATTTGATTGAATTGCTGGCGAGAGAGAGAGAGAGAGAGAGAGAGAGAGAGAGAGAGAGAGAGAGAGAGAGAGAGAGAGAGAGAGAGAGAGAGAGAGAGAGAGAGAGAGAGAGAGAGAGAGAGAGAGAGAAGTGGGAGGGTAATTATTATAAAGCTGATATGCCAGTGATGTAGTGAATTTGAAAAGGCTTACAACTGAAGATTCAAACCCAGGTACTTCCAGGTAAAGGTAAGCCTGGAGGACGTTCCCACCTCGCAGGTTGCCATGTCAAACGAGAGTTAGCAAATAGAAACTCCTTTTAATATTGTTCTTCTTTCATTGGTGATGTTGGTGCACAAAAAAAGGGTATATTCGTCATTCTTTTTTTTTTAACCTGAGAGAAATCCTTGTGAAATCCCTTTAAATGCCCAGCAGTGGAAGGGGAAGGACGGCCTCTATCCAGTCATAAAATAAAATAAAATAGAACATGAATAAATCAAATAAATGAATAGATAAAGATAAAAATAAAGTCAAGTTTTGTGCTACCGTGTATTTGTGTTAAGGTTCTTGGCAAGGGAGTCATGCATAAAAAGGGAAGGTATGTTGCTGTGGAAAAGGAAGATACATCAACGTAAAGATCGATGCACAAAGATAGGGTTGGACTTTTACCATCTAACACTAGTGACGCGGCCATTGATTGAAGGAAAATAAATGTTTGGATTGACGTTCTTCAAAGTCATTGCTTGGAGACGAAATTGAAAGGTAGGTGCTGAGGGCAAGCTAGAGAAAGCTTCACTAAGAAAAGTGGTGAAGAAAAATGATTGCTTGAAGTTAGGATAGAAAAGGTCGTTGTTTGAATATAGGAGGTAGAAAAATCTTTAATTGGAAGGGACGTAGGTGAAAGGTATTTTTTTCTTTTTCTTTTTTTAAGCTGTGAGGAGGATCTTTTAGTGACTGGCTGAAGGATCTGGTCTTCAGTCACGTGTGTTGTTCATTTTGACTCTGCGGAAGAAAAACATATGGAGCATCAGCCGTGAACAAAGGTGTGTGTGTGGTGTGTGTGTGTGTGTGTGTGTGTGTGTGTGTGTGTGTGTGTGTGTGTGTGTGGGTGGCAGTAACAGGCCCATGCGTGTCATAGTTGTATAGCAAGTGAAACAAAGAACAAAACAAGTGTGTTCCTTGTATATATTAATCTGATAAAATGGTCTGAAAGAGAAAGTGGTTCGCCATTATCAAGATTAAGTCTGGTTCATTAACTTGGCCGATGAAGCGAACGAGAAATATATTTGCACCAAACTTAAAGCTTCAAGCGGAGTGTTCCTCCCTCGGGCTCCTAGACGCCTCTCCCTCGGGTATACTCACGCAGACTCAGACTGTTGTTGTCTAGTTTTTTTCCCCTGCATTTCTATATTATAAAATGCTGTCGCTGGTTTACATATGATACCTGCAGTGATAGGAAGGATGTGCTCTTGATATAGCTCACTGACATTTTTTGGAAGCTTAAACTGGAATATATAAGGAGAATCAAAACACTTGACTTTCGTTCAGCCTCCCTGTAGGTGCTTTTATATTTTGTTTAAGTCTGGGATCCTCTCGTGTGTGTCTGGTGAAGGGGACCGACAGAGGTGGAGCAGGACAAAGACGCAGATCGAAGTTGGCATCATGATACAATGTTCTATATTTACTTTTGAATAATGTATTTTGTCTCGCTGAATCCTTGCTGGCCATCCTGCTTCTCAGATGGTCCAGACAATCACTTGGTCAGAATCAACAGTGAGTATTGTTGTCGTGGCTGGAAAAAAGCTGCAGGACATACCAAAGATGATTAACATTTAAAGCAGCAAGGTGTGGTTGGTGAGAGGACACACCTGCACGCCAGCTTGTTCAGACAACGTTCCGGACAGGTGAATGACCTGTTCGATGGTGGTAATGACTTCCGACCTTGAACACCTGATTTGTGAATATGAGACTGGAAATCGAACTATCATCTTTACATAAAGGGAAAAAAAACAGAACAGCTGCTGTAGTATGCAGTGTTGAATCAATTTCCTGAGCTTTTTTTATGTGTGGGGGGGGGGGTGTCCGTCATCAGCGTTGGCCAGCATGAGACGTGTTTATGTTATTAGCATTCCCGAAATTGATTTACGTTCATATTTGGAGGTATGTGTCGTGTATTTACCCCCACCATCCCCTCCTTCCCGCCACCTACACCTCACCTACCTTCCACCCCATAACCCACTGCCAGCTCCATCCATACCCCCAGGAACATTGTCACAGAGAGGAATAATTAATCTTGGGCGACAGAGTTTCTTCCATTTTTCATGCTGACCTATGTGGCTCTAAAGGTGCTCGTTATAGCACCGTTGACAGTCACTTTCTTAAAGCCACGACTTAGATGTCAACAACAACAACAACAACAACAACAACAACAACAACAAAACAACAACAACAACAATAACAACAACAACAAATAATCAACAAAACGCAATCAGAATAAGAAATAAATTAAATATAAGAACAAATATTGATGACAATTTTCACCAATTTTACCTCTCGTTACGGAAGCTGGAATGTTGATATGAAGCAGAAAACCATATAGCAAAAGGACATGAAAGAGAAGCATCCCATAGAACCACTGACCTATAGACAGGTATAAAGAAGCTGGATACTCGGAAAGGTTAAGGACAGAACCTTTCTAGCTACATTATATATATAATATATATATATATATATATATATATATATATATATATATATGTATATATATATATATATATATATATATATATATATATACATATATATATATATATATATATATATATATATATATATGTATATATATATATATATATATATATATATATATATATATATATATATATTAAAAGCTTCTCTGTAGTATTTATTTCTTAGGTTAGGTTAGTTCAGCAAACATGAGGAATGGAGTAGAGATATGAGCTAGTTCCCCGAGGTCATTAGTGAAGAATACGTGGAAGAACTGATGATATAGTGGTGAGTTAAGGATGGGCAGCTGAGTGGAACAAGTATGCGTGGAAATGTGTGGGGAAGCGAGGTCACCCAAGGGAAAACGGGTTGGAATCCATCATATCATAACTATTTTCATCATAATAGAAATGGACAATGGAAAGTGAATTCAAATGATGTAGTATTGAAGGTGAATCAATTTTGCAATCAGTGAAAGAAAGAAAGATGCTAAAAAATTCATGTTGCTTGTTATATACTATTTATAGAATGTGTTTCAGTAAAGTTAGTTGGAGGAGGAGAAGGAGAAGGAGGAAGGAGGAAGGAAAGAATGAAGAAGGATGGATGCTGATGTGAAAGAGAGAGAGAGAGAGAGAGAGAGAGAGAGAGAGAGAGAGAGAGAGAGAGAGAGAGAGAGAGAGAGAGAGAGAGAGAGAGAGAGAGAGAGAGAGAGAGAGAGAGAGAGAGAGAGAGGGAGAGAAAAGAAAAAAAGAAAAAAAAGTAATTGATTGACTTTGAATTATTAGTTTTCTCTTCAAGTGCTGCGAATATTTTTTTTTCTCCATGCCTCCCCGTCTCTTTCTCCTCTAGTTCTCTTTCCTCCGCTGTACTGTTTCCAGAGAGAGAGAGAGAGAGAGAGAGAGAGAGAGAGAGAGAGAGAGAGAGAGAGAGAGAGAGAGAGAGAGAGAGAGAGAGAGAGAGAGAGAGAGAGAAGAAAAAAAAAAAATAGCCCTATATACTTGAGCGCCTTCACAAAACTATAGTGCAAAGGTTGTTCAAGAAAGAAAAATAATAATATACCAAACGAACTCATTTCAAAGCAGATATCATGGCATGAAAATTAATAACAATAAATTTAGCGGCGTAGGAAATATATGTGAAGCGTATGTTCATTATCGTTGAGCGTACGAGTCCAGGGTGGGCGAGGGGCGGCCCTGGAGACGAGGGTGAGGGTGGGCGGCGCATCGTCATCAGGCGGCGTTACGACATCCTCGGCCGCAGCGTCACCGTAACTCACACCAAGGCCTCGTCCGCGTCTCATTCCTTCTCGCTGATAGGAGCAAGGAAGAGAGGGGAAGGGGGAGGTACTGGAGGGGAAGGAGGGGAAGGAGGGGAGGTACTGGAGGGGAAGGAGGGGAGGTGCGGACAGGGAAGATGGAGAGGATCATGAGGAAGGTTTAGCTTACCGTCCGTTCATGCTGAGCTGGGTTTTTTTTTCTTCCCTTATGTAGATTGGCTGCTGCTTAACAACGGGCATGGCATGAAACACACACACACACACACACACACACACACACACACACACACACACACACACACACACACACACACACACACACACACACACACACACACACACACACACACACACACACTTTTCGTCACCCTGTACTATCTAATCTCTCCCAGGCTTTACCCAACTTCAGAAAAAAAAAGACAAGGGGGGAGTTGTTTCCAAAATTGGACGTCCAGAATGTAGGAAATGGTGTGGTTGACGTGAGCGGTCGGGTCTGGAAGCTTAGGGAGGAAAAAAGGCTTCGTAGTTTCCACCATATTGGTTCCGCACAAGAAATGCTACGAAAGAACGGTAAAAGAAAATAACTTGTAAACATAATGAAGACAGTTAAGTTAAGGTGAGTTTTAACCTGTAATCTTGGAACCACAGGAACATGACTACCTATCATCAATATTGTTATTATCACCTTAATCGGACAGCAATTAGACGGAAGGTGTTTATGATGTCAGTCAAGTGGCCGTTTACGTCTAGCAATGCGTTTTCTGTTCGCCTCCGTTTTCTTTGTTGATATAAACAGGGTGAGTCATGTTCCCGGACTATCTCGCTCACCTTTATTTACTTGTTGGTAGTGGTGTATGCTGATCCCTGAAGGAACCCGTGGAAGAAAGGCGAGAGGGAGGAAGAGCGGAGACGGGACAGGAAGGAAGGGGGTGGAGAGAGAGAGAGAGAGAGAGAGAGAGAGAGAGAGAGAGAGAGAGAGAGAGAGAGAGAGAGAGAGAGAGAGAGAGAGAGAGAGAGAGAGAGAGAGACCAAACAACAGGGAGGGAAGATAAAGAGAAAGATAAAGAAAGATCAAGAAGGAACGGAAGGGGAAAGAGAAAGAATAGGGACATTTATCGGAAAACGAGAGAAAGGAAGAGAAAAATGCGTATTATTATCATTGAACAATTTTAATATCACCAAACTAGCAATTCGAACACTGCTACACCCCTGCTTCCCTCATTCACATCCCCTCTCCCTCTCTCTCATAATTCCACCCTCACCAACGCCCACATACAATCGCCCATTTCCAGGCTCACCAATGCTTACACATGACCTCCATTGGCATGTGCATTCACACTTCTATGCTCAAAGGAATTCAGTTAACTTTTTTTTAGATTATTGTTAGGTCATAATTCAAATCAAGTACAAATGTAAAAGCTGTGAGAAACATTTTGGTGTCATTGAGATAGATGAACAGAGGTTGAGGGAGGGATGAAGCCGTGGGTGGGGCTCACACAGACGACAGGTAGACTTGGTTGTAAATCATTGGAACACCTGAAACGACGAGAACCTTATTTTTAGGGGATATTAGGCTCATAGCTGTTCTTAGATTGCTAACAGTTATTGAAACACATATATACGTACACACACACACACACACACACACACACACACACACACACACACACACACACACACACACACACACACACACACACACACACACACACACACACACACACACACACGGCTGTCTCGAGAGAGACCAGCAGCAGACTGTACAGTGAATACACACACACACACACACACACACACACACACACACACACACACACACACACACACACACACACTGTCTATCTCCCTTCAGTCGCGTCTACAACCCCTGCGCCGCTGTGCATTATGCCTCACAGATTCATCAGTCACACTATTCTAAAACGATCCACAGTCCTCCCCTACAATGGTGGACACGAACAGTTCATCAAATTAATCCCACGACGCGCAAGGCCCAGCAGCACTGCGAGGGCAGCAACCTCCGAACACGCGTAGCGGCCTTGGTTTCGTCATCAACTTTCCATTCTGTGTTTTTCCAGCCCAACAGGCACTGACCTGCCGGATGCACCAGTTTTTTCGGGTAGGGAATGCGTTTATCTGCAAACCGGCTGGGGAAGGCTTTTTGCAATGCTTTGTCAGTTTTCAGAGGGTTTTAACGCGTGGAGGCAAAGCGGACGAGCCTCTGCCCTAAAGTGTTTATGGAGGTTAGGATTTGCATACATTTTGACTGGAAATGTAAATATGGTTCTCATGGCGCCGCTTGGAAGGTATTAGTTCGTCAGAGTACGTCACCTGGACTTGTCGGTGTCATTTTTTTGTCAGTTTTGCTACACCCAGACCCGTCGATTTGTCAGCTACGGCCACTGTGTTGGTACTGACTGCCTTAATTTTATCCAGGTAAGGTGTATCATTTCATCTCCATATTCGTCCTCATCGCAAATGGATCTTTCATGTCACCTTCGAAAACCCGCTGCTCGATTCATGTTCCTGTAACTCATCACATTTCCACAGTCTTGCCGAGGATGAGTGGCGTCGATGACAGTCCACCATTTAATTCCCTTTCATAAACCCTATTCGGACCAACGACCTGTCAACTGATGCTTCTCTAACCTCGTTTGACATCGTTCTCAATAGTGTTATGCATTATTTTTCGTACTCGCATTAGGGTGAATGAACACTGCTTTGCGGGAGGTGTAAGTGGAGCAGCAGTGTATGGAGCCTGTTGGGTTACTGCGATCTACACGACATCTCATAGGTTGTTGTGCCCCTGTTTCCCGAAGAGTGGAGGGAGCACAGCGAGTAACAGGAATTAGCTACAGAGGTCGAACACGAGAGAGAGAGAGAGAGAGAGAGAGAGAGAGAGAGAGAGAGAGAGAGAGAGAGAGAGAGAGAGAGAGAGAGAGAGAGAGAGAGAGAGAGAGAGAGAGGAGAGGTAATCAAAGTAATATTTCCATCCAATATTGATAATGATCACAAAACACTCTGAAATAAATCACTCACATTTCGAGGTTTATTTGCTTTCCAGCACGGGACATATTTGTCCGGAAAAAGAATAGTTCCTAAACGCGCTGGAAAAAATATTTAGTTTTTATTAACTCTTTTACTCTTTAATTTATTCGTAATAATAAAACAAAGAAGACTAAGTGAAAATTTAGCGTTACTTTTCATATAATAATTTTCAGAGATGGAGTAAATAGCTTAAGTTGATGACAGATCAAAACTTGCCTTGAAGAATAAATGAAAAAAAAATTTGAATATAGTATTGATTTGAATTCATTATATAGCGTACTTTTTGTTGTGTGTTTCCAAATTGATTCCAACCTGTACATTTTTTGCCCTTTCATTATGATTGTTTGGCACTAATTTACAACCTCGGTTAGTAATTATGTAGTTTGGTGAACCGGTCAGTATTTTATTTGTATTTTTATTTTGTTTCACTCCGAATATTGGTGGAAAAGTAGTGTAATTGCATTTCCCTTTCCCCACCTTCCCCTCCTCTATCCCCGTCCTCCTTCTCTTCCTTCTCCTACTCCTCCTCCCTCTCCTCTCCTTGCCTCCACCTGCACCACCACCACCACCACCACCACCACCACCACCACCACCACCACCACCACCACCACCACCACCACCACCACCACCACCACCACCTACTATCCATCCCAATCAAATTGCCTCTATCCTCTCCCTCTCCTCCCCCTTCCCCCATGTCCTGCCTCACAGTAATCGTCGTTAATCTCTCTCTCTCTCTCTCTCTCTCTCTCTCTCTCTCTCTCTCTCTCTCTCTCTCTCTCTCTCTCTCTCTCTCTCTCTCTCTCTCTCTCTCTCTCTCTCTCTCTCTCTCTCTCTCTCTCTCTCTCTATCTATCAATATATCTATTTATATATTTCTTTCAGTGTTATGTAGACTGTGAACTCTTCCCACTATTGTCAAATGTCAGTAAGTTGAGTAAATAAGAAACTGTTTTTATTATGTATATATGTGCACTTTGTAGTATTCTCGTGAAGCAGGCTGTAGAATACCCGACACAGATCTAGTCATCTCTAACTACACGAAAATATTGGAAATATGAATCCGTTTTGCTTATTGCGACGAAGTGAATCTTTTTCCATGCCCAACAAATGTGTTCGGAAAAGTTTGACAAAATTAAGACTTTCCTTCATTGGACCAAAAAAAAATAAATAAAAATTCCTACGTGTGGGCGGCTATCATAATGTTTTAATGTTCTAAAATTTTGAATGGATTT
>JAPQNM010000040.1:13083111-13093111 GCA_029783475.1 Metacarcinus magister | reverse complement strand
CGAGGAATTCTGCGAGTGTCTGACGGGAATGTTGGATGAGTGGAGATGACTAGGACCGGGAAGAGGAGGAGGAGGAGGAGGAGGAGGAGGAGGAGGAGGAGGAGGAGGAGGAGGAGGAGGAGGAGGAGGAGCAGGAGAGGAGGAGAGGAGGAGGAGGAGGAGGAGGAGGAGGAGGAGGAGGAGGAGGAGGAATATACCTTGAGAAGCAGCATCACCACGAGTGATTAGGTGTGCTGACAAGGTTAGAGACGATGGAGACGAGAGAGAAGGAAGAGGAGGAGGAGGAGGAGGTGGTGGAGGAGGAGGAGGAGGAGGAGGAGGAGGAGGAGGAGGAGGAGGAGGAGGAGGAGGAGGAGGAGGAGGAGGAGGAAGAGGAGGAGGAGGAGGAAGAGGAGGAGGAGGAGGAAGAGGAAGAGGAAGAGAAAAAGGAGGAGGAGGAGTACAAAGGAAGAACAGACAGCAACAGTCCTACTGGACCTAACGAGGCTGTCCGTTTAGCTACACTACTACTATAATATCTATTTAATAGAGACAAAGGGACAGCAAAGTGGAAGGCTCCTCCCCACCCACCCCTCCCTCCAGCCGAAGCTGGCTGGAAGAGGAAGTGATACCATGTAGTATGGAAAAACTATCATGGAATTTGTATTGGAAAGTGAAAAAAGTACTGCTATTTCTATCATAAATAAAAAAAATTACGCAAGAATGAAATACTCTATTTGTTATTGTTGAGCAGTAATTATGGTGGTAATTAGTAGGTGTTGTTAGGTGAAGGTAATGCAAGACACAAACAACGTGATCCTGTTTGTTAGTTGTATATAATGACTTTGTGTTTCACTTTGCCTCGCCACCAACCATCATCTTCCTTCTACCTTCCCGCAGCTCATCCTTGACTTTTTCAAAATATATAATTCATACAAAATGAAAATCTCTGGAAGCATCAAGATATTCTGTGTGTTTGTTGTGTCCTTCGCCGGACTGATGATGATGAGCCGCGCCTTGTGGGGCGTGATGGAAGATGCCCACAAGCTGGGCGAAGCTGTCAAGAAGTGGCGGAGCACAGGTCCCCACACCACCCTCCTGGGGAAGGTGCGGGAACACATGTCCTCCGCCTGGTGGCTGGGACCCTTGAAGGTGGGCTCTCCAAGGGATCCCATGGAAGACTGCGGCATCACCGCCGACCCAGGCTGGCGGGACCTGCTCACCATCATGTTTGACCTCAAGGCACGCTTGGCCTGCATGGAGGAGAAGGTCACGCTGGCTGAAAAGGAACACAACGAATTTGTGACAAAGTTCCTGCTGGCCGTATGCTACATGGTATTTGTGGTTCGGTGTGGAGCTGCGTTGGCGCGGCGGAGGACAAGGCAAGGGAAACGCGTTCACTTTGCCGACAACTTTATTGAATACGCACCTATGACACTGTCCTCGGAGGAAGGAGCACACACACCCTCACAGGAGAAGGAAGCTGTCCTCGAGTGTGCCGCCGAAGTCGAGGAACAATCCCAGAAGGAAGGAGACGCCGACAAAAAGACCAACACAATAGTGCGGCGGAGTCTCCTGGTGCCCAGAAGGTTCAGGGAGCGGCTTTGGGGACCTGGTGAGGGCCACGTGGATAGACTGCAGGACTGGTATTCCGTCAAGGTGTTCCCAGACCCAAAACGTGGGAAGCTGCATATCAAGGGCGACAAACACAACGTGCTGGAGGGTTACGCCGCCGTCAGGGACTTGGTGAAGGCATGGCACTCATGGGAGGACGTGGAGTGAGAGCCTCGGACACTCGTTAATCGTATCGTATCGGACACTCGTTAATCGTATCGTATCGGACACTCGTTAATCGTATCGTATCGGACACTCGTTAATCGTATCGTATCGGACACTCGTTAATCGTATCGTATCGGACACTCGTTAATCGTATCGTATAGGACACTCGTTAATCGTATCGTATAGGACACTCGTTAATCGTATCGTATCGGACACTCGTTAATCGTATCGTATCGGACACTCGTTAATCGTATCGTATGGACACTCGTTAATCGTATCGTCTCGTCATCTCGTAACTCTCACAGCCTCGTCATCAGGTTACTCCCACAGCCTCGTCATCAGGTTACTCCCACAGCCTCGTCCACTTTGAATCTCTACAGCCAAGGAAACCCAAGCCTTAAAGTTAGTCATTATTTCTCTTTACTTGTTTACCTTTACAACAATCTTAACCTGAAAGTTATTGTTATTATGTCATTACTGAAACGTGCAAAACTCATGTCCTGAAGAAACATTAATATAAATATAATCTCAAAAAAATGCTTTCAAATAAATTACTTAATTCGATTATTTGATTTTATAATTTTCTATCACTAGTAAGAAAGTGAGGAAACAGGAGTAATCTATGTTAAAAAAAAATAATAAAAAAGGAGGAAGGGGAGGAGGAGGAGGAGGAGGAGGAAAAAGAGTAGGAGGAGGAGGTAAATGAAAATCAGTCACATGAAAGAGAGACTCTGGAAAGTAATTTAAGAGCAAGAAATTACTTAATGAAATTGGCAGGAGCGGACTGTGTTTATGCACCAGAAGAAGACTTTTCTGCCTGCCTGTCTCTTCGTCTATCGATATCTATTTGCATATCTATCTATTTATTTATCTATCTATTTATCAATCTATCTATACCACTATCTTTTTTTATTCATGTACTTTTTTGTATACGTCCATCTGTCATCCACCACCACACGCCTGTATATTGTGTTAAATTGGGTGTCTGTCTTTGTGTTGGTGTGTGTTTTACCTTCTGTATATCCCTCTGTATGTGTCTAGTTGTTTTGTCAATGTCTTATGCCATCGTTATACCGCTTTGTGTAGCATGTATGTGTCAAACTATTTTTTTTTTATCAATTGATCTATTTTTTTTTTTATTTATCACATATCTTCTCTCTCTTTCTCTTTGTGTGTGTGTGGGGAGAGAGGGGAGGGTGCGTGCGTGTTTGCATATTCACCCACACTTCCCCTCTATTAGTGATGTATAGTGTCTGCCTCACCTTGTATAAGCTTGTCATGTCTCTCCGGAAACACAGCGTCCTCGTGGTGGAGAGGTTTATGTGTACGTATATTACTAAGCAAGGGAGATACATACATGCCATGGAGCTGTGTGCATCTTCATCAGTCACGTTCAATGTCACATATCAGATGCATGTGTTTCCCTCGCCAATCCGTCTGGTTTCAGCGGATGGAGGTGGATGACGCACCCTTCCCTGCTACATATCTCCTGTCATATCCTCGAGTCCCAACAGCAATGGACCAATTACCCGCTGCAGTGATCAGACTTACTCAGGAGCAGATGTCGTGAATCCCAGCCACGGATAGGCCACGTCTGAAATCTGAACATTGAAATATTTGACGTCAGGAACCTAGAAAATTAATGTGGTTTTGTGTTTGTTTGATGTATTAGAAGTCTTTAAGTGCACCGTTGTAAGTATAGTGACGTAAGGACTGGTAGTGCATACAGTGAAGATAAGGGAGAGCATGGTGGAGGGTTTTATGGCCCTGAAAAAAAAATACAAAAGCTGTGAATAGATAGCAGAATTAATTATTAGAATGAAAACTATACATATTTACGTATATATCAGCCTCATCATATCGTGACATAAATAGAAAAGTTGTTTGAGAAAGATAAATAATCTGTTGAAAAGAACAAAACTCCATTTACACTGCAATAAAAGTTTTATCACAAAAGTTTCCATGAAAAATACAAGCAATATAACAACAAAGACTTTTCGAATAAACTCGGAAAGAGAAGTAACACACCGATTTTAGTTGCACGAAAGAATAAGAATAACTCTCATTGTTGTCTCATGTCTCATTGTTCTTCATAAGAACTTAAACAAAGAGCAGAGGGAAAACTCCCCAGTGGAAGGGTGAAAAGTGATAAGGTTTATTTTTTCGTGGAAGAGTTAACAATGACCGATTTAAATGTATTGTATGAATTAAACTCCAGCAACTACCTGTTGATACGATGTGAAGGACACTTCAATCATGATGAGTGAAGAGTGAGATAGTGAGCTGGAAGGAAGGAACATTTCAACAGTAAAGAAGAAGTCACTGGTCTTCATGGTCTCAGGTAACTTTCCAACCAATGAACTAAGTGCATGGAATGTAAAATCTAATTAATGTTAGTATTAAAGTAGTAAGATTGAGATGATCAGAATACCAGAAAAAAAATGATCATAACTACGTAAATAGTTTTTCAAAAGTTCTAAGTGTAGAGTGGAGGAAGTAAGCAATGACTGTAACAGAACGAGTCAGGGTTAAGAGGTGGAGGTCGTGTAGAAATAAGCGAATGAAAGAACGGACGAGTGTTGTTAGAAAAAAAGACTTGCAAATTGTGTTTTATTATGCTACAATCGACAGTCTTTTCCATACTCCATGCTTTTAACTACTCCACTCAACTCCGCATGTAAAATTAACGACTCCACTACCTCGGCACTGAGTGTTTGACTGAATTATAGGTTAGTTTAATAGTAACACTTCTCGCACACAGGCTGCAAGTGTTGGACAGCGTTGTTACAAGTCTGTATTTATTTATGACTTTACCATTAATATCTTAAAGATTATCATACAATATTGGGAAGCTTTCAAACTTGCACACTTTTAATGGATATGAAATAATACAAAAAATAATAATCTCGAACATTACAATATATTCATGTTAATATTTGGTTTTGTTAAACTGCACCATCAAATAAGGCCAACGAGAACATTACGAGGCAGATATCAGGATTAACCTACGAATGGAGTGCTCCTAACCCGCTGCTATAACAATACACATGATGATGCCAATCAGACGAACAATGAATATCTGCTGAAAACACCTGGTGGGCGCCGCTTAGTGCACAACATTGTGACTAAAAACCGTAAAGATGAAATAACAGATGCGACAATCCGCTAATTCCGTGACTCATAGAGACCAATACCAAGACAGACCAATACCAGGACAGACCAATACCAAGACAGACCAATACCAAGACAGACCAATACCAAGACAGACCAATACCAAGACAGACCAATACCAAGACAGACCAATACTAAGACAGACCAATACCAAGACAGACCAATACCAAGACAGACCAATACTAAGACAGACCAATACCAAGACAGACCAATACTAAGACAGACCAATACCAAGACAGACCAATACCAAGACAGACCAATACCAAGACAGACCAATACCAAGACAGACCAATACTAAGACAGACCAATACCAAGACAGACCAATACTAAGACAGACCAATACCAAGACAGACCAATACCAAGACAGACCAATACCAAGACAGACCAATACCAAGACAGACCAATACCAAGACAAACCAATACCAAGACAAACCAATACCAAGACAAACCAATACCAAGACAAACCAATACTAAGACAAACCAATACCAAGACAGACCAATACCAAGACAGATCAACTTCTTGTTTACTTATTTTTCAAGCATTACCTATTTTGTCATTAACGCGCGCGCACACACACACACACACACACACACACACACACACACACACACACACACACACACACACACACACACACACACACACACACACACACACACACACACAATAGAATAAAATATAAAATTGCTTCCCAAGTGAAAAACGCTAATGCTCATTGGAAAAAAAAGACAAAAAACGCAGATAAAAAAAAAATATATATATATATATATAAATATATACATATATATATATATATATATATATATATATATATATATATATATATATACACATATATATATATATATAATATATATATATATATATATATATATATATATATATATACATATATATATATAATATATATATATATATATATATCTTTTTTTTATTATTATTTATTTATTTATTTTTTTATCTTTGTTTCTAATATATAAGCGTTTTTGCCATGAACATTAGCGTTTTTCACATGGGAAGCTTTTTTTCTCTTCTCCTTAGATCTACACGAACACTGGCAAGCGTCCTCAGGAGATGTTTGCGAGTCACTTACACGAACGTTCATGCAATGGATTTGGAGACACCTTCCTGTAGCGAGAGTTTGCATTACCCACTCCCGTAGGTCAGTGGTTAACGTCCCTGTTTATAATCCGGCAAGGCGTGGACTCGAATCTCGCTCATATCACGAATGATTTTTCACAAACAGGGAGTGGTTACTGTCTACCATGAGCAAGGGGATGGTGGTGTGTGATGTGTGAAACACACATAAATATATATATATATATATATATATATATATATATATATATATATATATATATATATATGAAACGAAGGAAGAACTAACATGGCGTCCGTATGAGCCAATCACAGTTCTTCTCCCATAGATGCAGTGCTATATCTTTTATCTTAAATACTGTCATTAATTTCGACGACACACTAGAGTGTACTCGAGAACAAAGGCCTCGTCCAACTCACACCACTCATCTGCTGTTCGGTAAACTAAAATCATTATGAGAAGCAATTTATCCCTATCTGTGAAATGGAAATTATATAATCACTGCATTCTACCAGTCCTAACTTGTGGGTTCAGGAATCCGAAACCTGTCAAAGTTGTGGAATATGAATGAGGAGCCTTGAAAGAGGGATGAGGGGAATAATGTTGGTCGTGATTTATACAGATGACAAAAGAGCATCGTGGATTAGATGGGATTAGATAGCAGAGTAATGTTTAGTATTCTGGCTCACACATACGAGAAAGGACGAGGGAAGGTTATGTTAGGTGTGAAAACGACAATAAGTTACGATATTTAAGTTGTGACAGGATGGCAGTCAAACGATGGAAGATGGAACCGAGGCACACACTATGAAGAAGATGAACAGACAAAGAAAGACAGAGAAAGAGAAAAAATGACACTAAAATGACCTAAAATAGACGAGAGTTACAGATTCGTTGAAGTGGGAGAAAATGTTTGATATGTACGATGATAAAGATTGATGATGATGATGATGATGATGATGACGATGACAGTGAGGAAAAAGACAAGGAAGAGGAGGAGAAGGAATATTGCAGTCTAAAAACGTTACACCATTTTAAGAATACCTTCCGTGCGTATATATATCGTTTTCATATGAAGTAAATTACGATCCTAAAACATTTTCACTCATCTTTACCGGAAAAAAAAAAAAAATCTCCACCTCCTTTTATTCCTGTTATTCGGAACGCAATGAAGAGGAGGATGAAGACAGAAAAATGTGATTGCAAAGAAAAAGGGAGAGAAGGAAGCAGTTAGGGAAGAAATATATGAAGAAAACAACGAATGTGTGAGCCTTAGAGGAGGAAGAAAAAGAGGACGAGAAGATGGAGCAAGATAGAAAAGTATGTCAAAGCGATAGGAAAGGATAGAGAATAAAACTTAATAGAGGAGGCGAGATTAGAAGAAAAGGAGGATGTGGATACGTGGAGAAAATGGAAGAACATCGGAACATCTAGAGAAAATGAAGAAGAAAGAGGAAGAGCAGCAGGAGGAGCAGGAGAAAAAGAAAAATGTGAGGTGGAAGAGGAAGAGAAGGAAAAGGAGAAGGAATGGAAGGGATAGTAATGGAAGCAGAAATAAGAATAAGAACAAAAGCATGAAACAGACATAATAGAAGAAAACGAAGAAAATGAAAGGAGGAAGAAGAGGAGGAGTAAGACCAAACTATAGCAAGCACTGAGACACTATAACCCGCTTTTCACCGTGGGTTCCCAGCTGTTAGTGTCTGCTTAAATCGGAGGGTGCTGGGGCGGCCTTGAATACCTTCCGCCGGCGAGAATGCAGGCAGGGCGAAGGTGAGTCTTGAAGAACGACACCACCCAGCCAATGAGAGCACAGTGTTGGAGGCTGAAGAGAACCCGATGGGAGATTTGGAACTGAGGAGCCTCCATATTTCTCCCGCAAACCAAAAGGGGAGAGAGAGGAAGGAGGGTCTATCTTGCTGAAGGGAGGAAAGTGCACGTCAGGGAAAAGGAAGGCAGGAAAGTGGGAGAAAAGTCCATATGGAGGGTAAGGGAAGGTTAGCACGCGAATCCCAACCTTGTGAAGGGATGAGCGTGATAAAGAGACTACCAAGGTTAGTATCGTTGTCAATCCTGTATTTCCAGTATGTGTAGTGTCTGGAAAGAGGATTCAGGGTAAGGGAGGGTGAGGCTAAATGGATGAGTGTAGCAGTTACTCACTCACTCACCCTTCGTCCCCTTTACTCGCTTCATCACACTCCGTCATATGTTATCCTTTATTCCCTGGTTGTCCTCACTCCATCCGTCTCCTCTACTGTTGTTCCTCACGCTCCAACAAGAGGAAGGCGATGGACAGTAAACACGTGACGGAGGTGCAAGCAAACACAGGATAATTACCGTAGTTTTCCTTGAAGAATAATATAAACTAACGTCCTCAGGGATGAATAAGAACCCCGGAATCTAATTTTGTAAGTAAGTTAATGACGAAACTCCTGTTAATGGGGGTCAATTGAAGCTCTGCAGGTAGGAATAATGAGTCAAATGAGAACAATAATCTCAGCTGGAAACTCACGGGAAGGCAAGTAGAATATCCTTACAACGTCGTCCACAAGGAGGGAAGACGATGTAAACCAGACACTTGGTATTACGTCGACTGTAAATCACGTCTTTTCCTCCTATTTGACGCTGCTGGAATAACGACCGACTCTGTGTGTGTGTGTGTGTGTGTGTGTGTGTGTGTGTGTGTGGGTGTGGGTGTGTGTGTGTGTGAAGCCAGCGAGTGAGAATCTTGAACGTGGGCAAAATCTTTAGGCTTGACAAACGCCGCACCATAATGTAAATCACCATCTAAGAAATCTGTGGAGGATCGGTGAAAGCAGCGCCTTAACTCACTACATCCAGGAAATCTTACTCGGCGGAGGCATGCGAGCAGGACATTAGTGAATTGAAGAAGGGAAGTGTTTTGACTCCTCCTGACACACACACACACTCACACACACACACACACACACACACACACACACACACACACACACACACACACACACACACACACACAAGGCTTCTCGTTGCATGCTGGTCTGATATCCTTTTACAGTTGACCTTGACCTGCGTAAATGTAAACCTTCAGTGCCAGGTGCATGACTGAGCAGATACCGGTCGCGTTTGTTAATGACCTGTGAAATGATACGTGAGGTGGATAGTTATTTTGTGTTATGTATGTGTTGTGTGTGTGTGTGTATGTATGTGTGTATGTGTGTGTTTGTGTGTGTATGTGCGTGTGTCTTTATTTACTTTTCATTATACGAACCCAATGTTTTATACTTTATGTCCGACTTTCTGTTTGGGTGTGTGCCTGCAGTGCATTTTGAAGGAAATAAAGTTTGAACTGACATTACCTAAACGATTTTAGAGCTAATGGAGAAGTGAAGGATCCTCACAGAGTATTGGAACACACACACACACACACACACACACACACACACACACACACACACACACACACACACACACACACACACACACATGCAGGAGACGCTAAAGCCAGGATCTGTTTGGTGTTTAAAGGGAAGAGAGTGGACGGTATGTACCCTAAAGGGAGTTAATACGTATTCATTTATTTATTTATTTATTCGTGTGGAAGAGAGGGAAGGGTGGGCGAAGGAGAAGGGAGGGTGAGAGGAGAGGGTGGACATGGGCAGAATAGGTAAGGGAGGGTTATTGGGAATCTGCCTTGTACTGGTAGGTGGTTTCAGGAGGGAAGACAAGGGAGTTTAGTTGTAGGACGAGAAGGATTACATAGGATTACATAGGATTACTTAGGAATGCAAACAGCAACATATCTACTGGTCCCTACTTGGCTTAGATGATTATTTTCCCTGAAGAGAACAGTGCCAGCCGGGGATTTGATGTGAAATAATTATCGAGGCTTTTAAGTTTCAACGGTAGCTGAGTTAACAACGCTCGCGGGTAGTCTGTTCCAAACATTGACAACGCGATTAAAGAAAAAAATGTTTGGAGGAATTGTTGTT
>JAPQNM010000040.1:13075611-13078111 GCA_029783475.1 Metacarcinus magister | reverse complement strand
TGTGCTGCTGTTGCAATGCCTAGGTTTATAATAGTGAAGGTAATCATGTCCCTGAAGCTGAAAACAATAATGATAATGATAAAAGTAACAATATTGATAATAGTGATAATAATGATACCAATAATGATAATGATAAAAGTAACATTGTTGATAATAGTGATAATAATGATGATAACTAATGAGGATAATATGTTTATTCTACACAACACGCCACCCGTAAATTAAAAGTTCAAGGAGGAGACAGTTCTTTCGATCAACATTTTAGTCACTTTTACTCGCCTATAACGTCAGTAAACACGTGGGATGTCGTGTGAATTTCCATGTAGTGGAAGAATGCATAAATTATAATGATGGTGGCAATAATTATACGACTAGGAGTGCGTGACATGAATTGGAATTATAGTAATGACCATGATGATGATGATAACAACAACAACAACAACAACAACAACAACAACAACAACAACAACAACAACAACAACAACAACAACAACAACCAACAACGATAACAGTGAGAGAGGAAAGAATGGCGGAGAGGAAACAACACAATACTGCCACCCAACACACACACACACGCACACGCACACACACACACACACACACACACACACACACACACACACACACACACACACACACACACACACACACACACACACCATGGATTTCGAGCAAACCATTCCACGGAAACAGTAATCCTACAAGTTGTCAATTATGTCTATACACATTTAGAGCGTAAGTGCCATGTTGCTGGAATATTCATAGATTTATCCAAAGCCTTTGATTCATTAAACCATAAAATTCTTATTGATAAATTAGAACACATGGGGATTAGAGGTGTTCCACAGAAATTGTTTAAGAGTTACATTGATAATAGGTCACAATCTGTCTAATGCAATTCTACATATTCATTTGCTAAATCTATATTCAAGGGTGTACCACAGGGATCTATTTTAGGGTCTATTCTTTTTTTTTAATATACATCAATGGCATTATATGCGCTAGCTCAAAATTTTAATTTATCGTCTATGCTGCTGACACTAATCTTTTATTAACGGACAAAAATATAGATTCTTTACATTTCAACTTGCATGTATAATTAAATTTAATAAATCAATGGATAAAAGCAAATTAACTTAATCTTAATATTACTAAAACTAAAAATACACTTTTCCAAAACTGTTCAATAAAGAATGATATGCCTCCATTATTGTTGGAAAGAAAAATAATAGAACGAGTTCATCATACAAATTCCTGGGTGTACATATTGATGAAAATTTATATTGGAGCTCCACCACATTAATGATGTATGTATGAAAGTGTGTGGTGTGTTATATAGGATCCATCATCAACTCACAACAGAAGCATTATACATTATGTTATCCTCATATGACTTACTGCATATTTATTTGGTCGTGTAGTACATGGCCATCCTTCTTAAATAAATTTAGAATTGCTCAAAATAAAATTACAAGATGTATACTTTTTAATGGTAAATATGATTCTACGTACCATATGTATCCCTCTCTAAATAATCTTAATTTCAAATCAATCAGAACATACTTTATTCTTTTATTTATCTACAGAAACATAAATCTTTATCCAGGAAACAAAATATCTAAATTCATAGAAACTACTCACAACACAAGACGTAAAAATATCAATCTACTTTGTCCTCAGTTCCGCACAACTTCATTCAATAACAGTGTTTTATGTGATGGTCCTAAATTATGGAATTCTCTAACTGCAGACATTAAAATTCTTATAAATAACAATATATCTCAATTCAAAAAGAAAGTTAAAAAGCATTTATTTGCATCCCAAAACACATGAAAAATGTCAATGTCATGTCAATAAAACTGAACATAAATTGTATAATTATAGTATATATTGTATATGTGTATGTATGTTTGGTATGAATGATTCATGAATACTACGCATTTAGTTTTTTTCAGTTTTTTTTATGAATTTTGCCTATGCTATAGAAAAACAATTATCAAGATAAACCTGTCTGTCTAAAGAGTTGCTGCTCGACAGACCGTGCCTGTGAAAATAGTTTACTATTGTTATTAATTTGGGTAATATGTAAAGACAGGCAAAAAATATATTATACTTTACTTTACACACACACACACACACACACACACACACACACACACACACACACACACACACACACACACACACACACACACACACACACACACATACTAGTACTCTCAGTGCAATGCCGTGAATTCCACCATTACCGTCTGATTACAAAGGCGCTGCTACTGAATTCCATTTCCAAGCGTCACCTCTAGCCTCCGCCTTCTTGCCCACCCTTCCACTCACGCCCACACAGCTTCACCCACGCCTTACCCACGCGCAACCCACGCCCCACCCACCCCCACCAGACAGTCACTCCGCCCCTTCACCTCCACCCCCCACTTCAGAGCACATTGCATCTCCAACAAGACATTAAGCAAGGAGAGATAATAGAACCTTTTCAACGGTAACG
>JAPQNM010000040.1:13065611-13073111 GCA_029783475.1 Metacarcinus magister | reverse complement strand
TAGCGGATTTGGTGGTCGGTGTGGCGGTTGTGGTTGTGGTGGTAGTGGTGGTGGTGGTGGTGGTAGTGGTGGTGGTGGTGGTAGTGGTGGTGGTGGTGGTGGTGGTTGTTGTGACCTTATTCGGTCTAACTTTTCAACTTTTATCTCTGATCTTGTCTTCTCTGGTCATGTGGGTCACTCTTACCGGGTTATCTGGGGTCAAACATTTACTCCAAGTACATCAAATTAAGAATAAAAGAAAGTAGAATATTACCCTTCATTAAAACACGCATTTACGAGCAATTGAATATTAATGGAATTAGTATTATTTTTAAGAATATATAAAAGAATACTAAACAAGAAATGATAATGAAAAGAAATAATACCAATAATAGAAAAAGAAAGACAGTATGACCTAGAACCATACAATAAAATAAAAATAAAATGAAATGCAATAAAGTTTAAGAGCAAAACAAAGTATCAGCAAGGGAAAAGATAGCAGCCAACCCCCCTAAAACACCAATAACAGGAAGCATCTATCCCCCCGTTAACACATGTAACTGTGGTAGTTTTGGTTGCCACTACCAGGGGGAGCAACACGCACTAATATCCGGTAACGAATTCCACCTGTTAATTGGCCGGATACTGGAACCTTCCCTCGCAAGCCAAAATGTCACAAAGGCTATGAACTGAGTTTTGTCTTTAATCTCCTATCCAATTGCGATTTCCTAGAGACAGTGTAGCAGGAGGACGAGGATTAAGGACTGAGGAATAAAGGTAACTTGTCTATCTTTTCATTAAGTTGTTGAGGATTATTTTTATGGATCGTGAACCTCTATTGAACACGAGGATAAAGGCTCATTGCGTCGCCTTTCAACATCTACGAGTCTGGCTCTTCACCTGACAGCTAGTGTGTGATGGGGGATAAACGTTATCCACGACAGATCCTATTCATTAATTACAAATATTTCCAGGTAATTATGAAGTTACTAATAAATGTAATTGCACAAAAAATAGGTTGTTAGTAGCAGGTGATGCATTAATTAGGAAGAATTTCTGATGTTTTATGCAAATTTTTATTCATTTATTTTCTATATTTCATTCTATTTATATGATTTGTATATCTAATTGGCGCAGGTTAATGAAACCACCTGCTGCAACACACCTGTAGCAGACACATATAGCTCGCATTACACATTCTCAATACCGTAATGCTAAACAAGCACTACAGGGAACATCACAAAGGTAACCAGAGAGAGTCGAGTCTGGCATCACTCTGAGAGACACTACAACACCCTCCACCAGTCTGCACCTTGCCTGCCTCCACCTTTAAAAAACTCCACCTCACCTGCATCCCTTCCACTGTGCTCATCGACACCGAACATGTAATATCTGCACTTTAAACCTCACTTGGTGGTGGTGGTGGTGGTGGTGGTGGTGGTGGTGGTGGTGGTGGTAATGGTGGTCAATTGGAGAATAGTAGATAACGTGCTCTATGTAGATGTTGTGTGTGTGTGTGTGTGTGTGTGTGTGTGTATATATAAACTCTATTTCATCCCTCACTTACCATACAGTAACTCAAAGTATCTACAAGCCATGAAGTCTCCCAAAAAATCAAGACCTCTTTTTCCTGACCCCACGCACTTCCTTCCTTCCCATCGACTGTCTCATTCTTCCTCGATGCTCCACTACACGTAAAAATAGGAGCTCCTTCCTTTCTTGCACTGTATTGACTTAATTTTCTGATAGAGTTCCCGTAGATTGCAATGAAGAACTGAGAGAGAGAGAGAGAGAGAGAGAGAGAGAGAGAGAGAGAGAGAGAGAGAGAGAGAGAGAGAGAGAGTGTGTGTGTGTGTGTGTGTGTGTGTGTGTGTGTGTGTGTGTGTGAGTGTGTGTGTGTGTGTGTGTGTGTGTGACTAATCGGTGGAGGGCAACGCTACAAGAAAAGAAAAACCATGATCTTGTCAGGCCACGCACAGAAAAATGAGGAAAGTGGCTGGGTGGAATTTTTCAGTTTTGGGAGATAACCCGATAATCCGAAATGGGAAGTGTGTAAGAAGTGAAGGCGAGGTGGAAGGTAAAAAAAAAGGGGGGGGGGTGAAAGGGAGGAGGAGTAAAGGAAAGAAAAACAGAAGAGGCTGGTTTTACCTTTTTTTTCATGAGATTGGCAGTTACGAGAATGGAAGAGGGAAGACAGTGGCTCCCTATTTTCTTTTCTTTTTTTCTCTTGCTCTCATGTGGAAGATAGAGAAAGGAAAGTGAGAGAATTAGTTGCAAATTATCTTATTACTATTATTACTTTATTAGTATTATTGTTGTTATTATTATTACTGTTGTTATTTTTATTACTATTGTTATTATCAATTATACCACCACTACTACTACTACTACTACTACTACTACTACTACTACTACTACTACTACTACTACTACTACTACTACTACTACTACTACTACTACTACTACTACTACTACTACTACTACTACTACTACTACTACTACTACTACTACTACTACTACTGCTACTACTACTACTACTACTACTATACTACTACTACTACTACCACCACTACTACTACTACTACTACTACTACTACTACTACTACTACTACTACTACTACTACTACTACTACTACTACTACCACTACTACTACCACAACTTCTACGCATATGGCAGAGGGTTTTGTTCCTATAGATAATTATAAGGTTACGTATTTCTTAGAATACATAAATGCCGGCCCACTCTTCTTCCTCCTCCTCCTCCTACTCCTCCTCCTCCTCCTCCTCCTCCTCCTCCTCCTCCTCCTCCTCCTCCTCCCCCCTCCCATATCCCCTTCTCATCCCTTTCTCTCGGTTGTGTAATCTCCCAGCTTTGTCCTTGGCAAGTCCAGTGTAATTGTTTTTAACTCCACCGTGATGCAATTAATTAGTTCGGTTTTCTGCTGTGGTGTTGTTGTTGTTGTTGTTATTGGTATTGTTGATGGTGGTGGGAATGGTGTAGATGTAATTATTGTTTTTATTGAAACAAAATATTATCAGTAGTAGCAGTAATAGTAGTAGTAGTAATAGTAATAATAGTAATAGTAGTAGTAGCAGTAGTAGTAGTAGTAGCAATAGTAGCAGTAGTTCTTGTTGTAGTGGAAGCTGTAGTAGTAGAAACAGTAATGTTGGTGGCAGCAGCAGCAGCAACAGCAGCAGCAGCAGAAGCTTACATAATAAGAAGGCAAATTTGTATAATATGAAGGCCAGGCCAGCTAAACATAACCTAGGAGTCTTGGTGTACTGTAGAGCTCCTGGCAAGGCTAAGGATAATTCAAAGGCTAATTTTTCTTGGTATTTCTTCTCCCTAGTGTGGCTTGGTAAGGGTGGAACAAGGAAGAAAGGAAGAGAGAAAAAGGTGGTGGGATTCTTTCATCTCTCTCTCTCTCTCTCTCTCTCTCTCTCTCTCTCTCTCTCTCTCTCTCTCTCTCTCTCTCTCTCTCTCTCTCTCTCTCTCTCTCTCTCTCTCTCTCGCTCTCTCTGTCACTGTAGTTGTCCATACATATAATAAGCTTTCATTCCATTCAATCAAGTATGTTAATGTTTTATTAATTGGATAATATCAACATCGGACTCGTGATGAACGGTGAGGTGACGTTTCGGTTCCATTCGTGTATAATTTATCACAATTCGGTGAGCGTAAAGTTTGTGTTCATAAAATTAACAAAATGCCTAATTCATCACTGTGGAGCGGAAGTCATATCGATGAGTCTCAGCTTGCGGAACATCCACTCATTTTCTCTTCAAAAAAAAAAAATAATAATAATAAATCGTGATGTTGTGTAGTTACTTATATTGTGCATCTTTAATTTACTTATGCAATGTTCTCTGAGTGTTGTATTTCTGGTCCTCCCACGTTTCCATACTCGCCTGTCAGATATGTGCCTCTCAAAAGACCCATCAATTTCAGCAGCTATCACACGTGCTCCACTAATTCACGGAAAAGTACCTCGTATATCTGGATCGTGGCTCTCCCTGGGCTGCCATCTGTGTGTGTGTGTGTGTGTGTGTGTGTATGTGTATGTGAGTGTGTATGTGTGTGTGAGTGTGTGTGTGAGTGTCAGATTTTTTTTTCTCTCTCTCTCTCTCTCTCTCTCTCTCTCTCTCTCTCTCTCTCTCTCTCTCTCTCTCTCTCTCTCTCTCTCTCTCTCTCTCTCTCTCTCTCTCTCTCTCTCTCTCTCTCTCTCTCTCTCTCTCTCTCTCTCTCTCTCTCTCTCTCTCTCTCTCTCTCTCTCTCTCTCTCTCTCTCTCTCTTATCCGCCTGTCTTTTTTCCTCTCAACGCTATCAACACATTAACAAATAACACTTCAACTGCGACAAACAGTTCTTATGCCATGGCTACCAGTGAGTCGGATTAACTTGGCAGATAAGCCCCGCCCCACCATCCTTCCACATTCACGTAATTGGTCAGTTTCAGGGATAATCCAGAAAGTTCTTGCTGGGATGCTATTAGAGTGTACTTTTAAGCTACGTTTCTGTTGCGCCGTTTCCATTATCAATTACAAATACGAGTTGGTTTATTTTAGTTTGTCTGTTGCAGTGAATGTCAACGTGTTTATTGTTAAGCTTGTCATTAGCGCGATATCACTTCACATGTTCAGGTTAATTAGTATTTCCGGAAACGTTGATATGCCACTTTGATTCGGATTTGTAATATATTGCATTTATTAAGTCACAAAATATATTGCATGTGAGTTTTGCATTATTTTGTTTTGTATAGAACGTGACAAAACGAATGACTTTATGAGCTCAGGAAGAGAAGGTGAGGCCTCATCTCACCTCACCTCATCTGTTGCAGTGTTTTTCATTAATGAGTTTTGTGCGACATTGGTACTTGTGATTCTCATTAATCTAAGTGTTGTTTTTCATCTTATTACAAGTGCTCACCAAAATTTGTTCTGGCTTCATAGATATTGAAACTATATTTTCTTTTCTTCGAGTGTCATATTATTTTCTATTTATTTTTTAAGTTTGTTTTCCTCACAAAATTCCTTCCCTTCTACATAAGGGAATGAAATGGAAGAATATGAAGCGTGATAAGCGTCTGTTGGTATTCATGTTATGACCGACAACGTTTCTCTTTTTACTTCATTGCAAATTAATCAAGACAGAAAGCTCGTCGTTAAAAAAAAATAAATAAATTAAAAAAAACTTACGTAAGACTGAGGCTGGGGGGAAATGGTTTTTTTTGTATTATTTGTTATATAAAGAAAATAATATATTCATTACAATGTTTCCATCCGTTACTTGTCGCTTCACGCCCACTTGCTATCCATTTGGTTCTGATATCTGCCCCTGGTGAGAGATGGGCATCTCCCCCCACCACCCCCACTAACTGTACGTCCTATAGATTGACTGTATTGTTATTCTTGCGAGTGTTGTGTACTGCTGGGGGGAGGAAAACGAGAATTGGCAGCTTCGTTTTCCTGCTGCAGAGACCTTAACGTGAAGGTTGTGTGGTATGAAGGTTATTGTGTGTAGCATCAATGTTGGTTGACCTTTTGATGTTACAGTAGTGATGTGATATGTAGTGTGCGGGACATGGTGTGTGTGTGTGTGGGTGTGTGTGTGTATCGCTATAATGATTTGTTTGCACCTGCTTGTTAGCCACCCCCATGTGTTTGCCGTCCCTTCATTAAGCTATCGGTGCCAGTGTGTGCATGCGTCTCTCTGTGTGTGTATGTGTGCGTGCTATATATGTGTGTGCGTGTGTGGATGCAGGTGACTTATGTAAGGTGATACATTGATTTCACTGATATTGAGTTATGTTGACAATGGCTCTTGATAGAAAGACAGACACACTAACGCCTCTCTGTGCTCGGCTGATGATTTCCCTAACACCTTTTATATCCCTATTACACCTAACTAAATAATTCCCCGTCCGTAACAATGTGTGGTTGTGCCTCAAACAATCATTCCACATCACTGTAGGTCAGGCAGTGGACAGGAAGAGCAGTGAGATATGTTTGGTAGGGTTCAGTAAATGGATGGGATGGGATGGCTGTGGTAGTGTGTGTGTGTGTGTGTGTGTGTGTGTGTGTGTATGTGTGTGTGTGTGTGTGTGGTTGTCAGTTGCAGTCCCCCTCCCGGCCAAGTGGTTTGATTGCCTGTGTACTATTCACTTGACATTGATTTTATTGTGTGGTTTCGTAATAGACAATGCACGTGGGAAGGACGACTCGCCGCCACCTACACACCCACAGTGACCTGTCCTGACCTAACCTGTCTATGTCAATGGATAACTATGAAAGGAAATATAACCATGAACAAAATTGAACCGATTACAGAGACTTCCAGCTCCATCCCTTCATTACTCGGTTTATTTATGTTTTTTTTGTTCCATATTTCAACTTTGATTGGAAAATGTCACAAGTAGTAATTGGTCCACATTAGTATCTCATCCGCAGGCAGGCAGGTAAGTAAGTCAATTCACGGAGAGTTAAAAACAGAAGTATTGGAATAATGTAGCGTCAGGATTGTGTGTTAATCTACTCAAGGCTAACACGGAGATCAGATTTATTGACTTATTGGGAAAGCCAAACAAGGAAGAGCTTTGTATTCAGGTTCGGTGTGGTGATTATTCAGACACATTCAGACACTCTCTCTGGTGAATACTGGGCGAGATGCATGCACGGAATATACTTACCTGAAGAATTTTACAGAAGAATTCCCACCTCCACAAGCAGAAAGCTAACGGATACGAAGAAGTTATTTACCAAGAGAAAAAATTCATGCGACACACCGAGGGGGTAGCTTGGTGTCGAAAGAATTGTTTCTAAAAATGTAGTGTTAAATCTGGTCTGTCTGTGTTATCTGTGTTGCCTGAGGTCTGCACGTTGAAGGGGAGAGTATTGCATCGAGATTGTCACCTGTTTGTGTGTAGCGTGCCTGAAATTAACACACACTCTTTAGTATACAATGAATAATGGCGTGTTAGTATGAAGACATCACCTTTACAGTTTCCTTTTCATATTTCATACTTATCTTGCACTTCCCTTTCATTCTTCTCCTTTCCTGTACGTGGTTCATTTTCTGTATCCACGCCTCTGCTTTCTATTGTTTTCTCTCTCGTTTTTATTAGTGTTCCCTTCGATTGCCTTTATTGCGATGCTTTGATATTTTGCCAGCCAGTCCTCTTCCGAAAGCCGTCAGCACACACAGAAGACCATTGATAGTTTTAAACACAAAATATACAAGATGATTTCCTTCAGTTTCCTTGCATATCAATAATTATTTTGATATTTGCTGTGTATGGTTTTAGATTGAAGAGGTTGTCCAATGTCTTAGCATTATCCTTTGTGTACGGTGTTTTTCAATCCTATTTTGTTCTATATATGACTGTTTCTATTCGTTTTGTTTGTATAAATAGTTGTGTGCTGCACTAACTGTGGTTATTGGGGAGTATTTCCGCAGCACGTGTTTACCTGTGTTGTACTTCATCTCGACACAGCTGCGGATGAATACTATCTGTCAGTAGCTTG
>JAPQNM010000040.1:13050611-13060611 GCA_029783475.1 Metacarcinus magister | reverse complement strand
CCCAATTATCAATACTGCAAAACAAACCCTTCTTAGCAATACCCCAAAACAGACACCAATTATCAATACTGCAAAACACACCTCACTTATCAATATCCCAAAACACACACCCTTATCAATACCTCAAAACACACCCCAATTATCAATACCCCAAAACACACCCACTTATCAATACCCGGAAACACACCACAATTATCAATACTATAAAACACACCCCACTTACCAATACCCCAAAACACCCCCCCACTTATCAATACCCCAAAACACACCCCACTTACCAATACCCCAAAACACCCCCCCACTTATCAATACCCCAAAACACACCCCACTTATCAATACCCCCAAAATACACCCAACTTATCAATACCCCAAAACACACCCCAAGTATCAATACCCCAAAACACACCCGTATTATCAATACCCCAAAACACACCCCACTTATCAATACCCCAAAACACACCCCAATTAACAATACCCCAAAACACCCCCCCAATTATCAATACTGCAAAACACACCCCTCTTATCAATACCCCAAAACAGACACCAATTATCAATACTGCAAAACACAACCCACTTATCAATACCCCAAAACACACCCCAAGTATCAATACCCCAAAACACACCCCACTTAACAATACCACAAAATACACCCCACTTATCAATACCCCAAAAACACACACCCTTATCAATACCCCAAAACACACCCAACTTATCAATACCCCAAAACACACCCCAAGTATCAACACTCCAAAACACACCCGTATTATATATACCATAAAACACACCCCAATTATCAATACCCAAAAGACACCCCATTTAACATTACCCCAAAATACACCCAACTTATTAATACCCCAAAACACACCCGTATTATCAATACCCCAAAACAAACCCCACTTATCAATACCCCAAAACACACCATACTTATAAATACCCACAAAACAAACCCCAAGTATCAATACCCCCAAAAAAGTATCAATACTATAAAACACACCTCAATTATTAATACCCCAAAACACCCCCCCATTTATCAATACTGCAAAACACACCCCGCTTATCATTACCCCAAAACAGACACCAATTACCAATACTGCAAAACTAAACCCACTTATCAATACCCCAAAACACACCCCAAGCATCAATATTCCAAAACACACCCGTATTATATATACCCCAAAACACACCCCAATTATCAATACCCAAAAGTCACCCCACTTAACATTATCCCAAAATACACCCAACTTATCAATACCCCAAAACACACCCCAATTATAAATACCCCAAAACACACCCCACTTAACTATACCAAAAAATAAACCCCTCCTATCAATACCCCAAAAACACATACGCTTATCAACACCCCAAAACACACCCAACTTATCAATACCCCCAAAATACACCCAACTTATCAAAACACCAAAACACATCCCAAGTACCAATACCCCAAAATACACCCCAATTATCAATACTATAAAACACACCTCAATTATTAATACCCCAAAATACCCCATAATTATCAATAATGAAAAACACACCCCACTTATCAATACCCCCAAAACACACCCCAAATATCAATATCCCAAAACACACCCGAATTATCAATACCCAAAACACACCCCACTTATAATAATCCCAAAATACACCCAACTTATCAATACCCCAAAACACACCCCAATTATCAATACCCCAAAACACACCCCACTTAACAATACCACAAAATACACCCCACCTATCAATACCCCAAAAACACACACCCTTATCAATATCCCAAAACACACCCCACTTATCAATACCCCAAAACACACACCATGTACCAATACCCCAAAATACACCCCAATTATCAATACTATAAAACACACATCAATTATTTATACCCCAAAATACCACCCAATTATTAATACTGCAAAACACACCCCACTTATCAATACCCCAAAACAGACACCAATTATCAATACTGCAAAACACACCCCACTTATCAATACGTCAAAACATACGCCCTTATCAATACCCTAAAACACACCCCACTTATCAATAACCCAAAAACACACCCCACTTATCAATACCCGAAAACACACTACAATTATCAATACTATAAAACACACCCCACTTACCAATACCCCAAAACGCCCCCCACTTATCAATACCCCAAAATACACCCAACTTATCAATACCCCAAAACACACCCCAATTATCAATACCCAAAATACACCCCACTTAACATTATCCCAAAATACACCCAACATATCAATACCCCATAACACACCCCACTTATCAATACCACTTAACACACCCCACTTAACAATACCAAAAAATACACCCAACCTATCAATACCCCAAAAACACACACCCTTAACAATACCCCAAAACACACCCCACTTATCAATACCCCCATAATACACCCAACTTATCAATACCCCAAAACACACCCCAAGTATCAATACCCATAAAAACACCCGTATTATCAATACCCCAAAACAAACCCCATTTATCAAGACCCCAAAACACACCCAACTTATCAATACCCCAAAACACACCCCAAGTATCAATACCCACCAAAAAAACCCAATTATCAATACGATAAAACACACCTCAATTATTAATACACCAAAACACACCCCAAGTATCAATACCCCAAAACACACCCCACTTAACAATACCATAAAATACACCCCACTTATCAATACCCCAAAACACACCCCAATTACCAATACCCCAAAATACACCCCACTTAACAATACCACAAAATACACCCCACTTATCAATACCCCCCCAATTATCAATACTGCAAAACACACCCCGCTTATCAATACCGAAAAAACAGACACCAATTATCAATACTGCAAAACACAACCCACTTATCAATACACCTCAAAACACACCCCAATTAACAATACCACAAAATACACCCAACTTATCAATAACCCAAAACACACACCACTTATCAATACCCCCAAAATACACCCAACTTATTAATACCCCAAAACACACCGCAAGTATCAATATCCCAAAACACACCCGTATTATCAATACCCGAAAATAGACCTCACTTATTAATACCCCAAAACACACCCAAATTATCAATATCCCAAAACACACCCCAACTATCAATACCCAAAAACACAGCCCACTTAACAATACCACAAAATACACCCCAACTATCAATACCCCTAAAACACACACCCTTATCAATATCCCAAAACACACCCCACTTATCAATACCCCAAAACACACCCCATGTACCAATACCCCAAAATACACCCCAATTATCAATACTATAAAACACACATCAATTATTTATACCCCAAAATAAACCCCAATTATCAATACTGCAAAACACACCCCACTTATCAATACCCCAAAACAGACACCAATTTTCAATACTGCAAAACACACCCCACTTATCAATACGCCAAAACATACACCCTTATCAATACCCTAAAACACACCCCACATATCAATAACCCAAAAACACATCCCACTTATCAATACCCGAAAACGCACTACAATCATCAATACTATAAAACACACCCCACTTATCAATACCCCAAAACACACCCCACTTATCGATACCCCGAAAATACACCCAACTTATCAATACCCCAAAACACACCCCAATTATCAATACCCAAAATACACCCCACTTAACATTATCCCAAAATACACCCAACATATCAATACCCCAAAACAAACCCTAATTATCAATACCACTTAACACACCCCACTTAACAATACCAAAAAATACACCCAACATATCAATACCCTAAAACACACCTCAATTATCAATACCACTAAACACACCCCACTTAACAATACCAAAAAATACACCCAACCTATCAATACCCCAAAAACACACACCCTTAACAATACCCCAAAACACACCCCACTTATCAATACCCCCAAAATACACCCCAAGTATCAATACCCCAAAACACACCCCACTTATCAATACCCCCAAAATACACTCCAAGTATCAATACCCCAAAACACACCCCACTTATCAATACCCCCAAAATACACCCCAAGTATCAATACCCCAAAACACACCCCACTTAACAATACCACAAAATACACCCCACTTATCAATACCCCAAAAACACACACCCTTATCAATACCCCAAAACACACCCCACTCATCAATACCCAAAAACACACCCCAAGTATCAATACTCCAAAACACACCCGTATTATATATACCCCAAAACACACCCCAATTACCAATACCCCAAAATACACCCCACTTAACAATACCACAAAATACACCCCACCTATCAATACCCCCCCAATTATCAATACTGCAAAACACACCCCGCTTATCAATACCCCAAAACAGACACCAATTATCAATACTGCAAAACACAACCCACTTATCAATACACCTCAAAACATACCCCAATTAACAATACCACAAAATACACCCCACTTATCAATAACCCAAAACACACACCACTTATCAATATCTCCATTATACACCCAACTTATTAATACCCCAAAACACACCTCAAGTATCAATATCCCAAAACACACCCGTATTATCAATACCCCAAAAAAGACCTCACTTATCAATACCCCAAAACACACCCGTATTATCAATACCCCAAAAAAGACCTCACTTATCAATACCCCAAAACACACCCAAATTATCAATATCCCAAAACACACCCCACTTAACAATACCACAAAATACACCTCACCTATCAATACCCCTAAAACACACACCCTTATCAATACCCCAAAACACACCCCACTTATCAATACCCCAAAACATACCCAGATTATCAATACCCAAAATACACCCCACTTAACATTACCCCAAAATACACCCAACTTATCAATACCCCAAAACAAATCCCAATTATCAATACCCGAAAAACCACACAACTTAACAATACCAAAAAATACACCTGACCTATCAATACCCCAAAAACACACCCTTAACAATACCCCAAAACAAATCCCACTTATCAATACCCCAAAACACACCCAACTTATAAATACCCCAAAACACACCCCCAAGTATCAATACCCTAAAAAAACTCAATTATCAATACTATAAAACATACCTCAATTATTAATACCCTAAAACACCCCCCCCCAATTATCAATACTGCATAACACACCCCGCTTATCAATACCCCAAAACAGACACCAATTATCAATACTGCAAAACACAATTCACTTATCAATACCCCCAAAACACACCCCAAGTATGAATACCCCAAAACACACCCCACTTAACAATAACACAAAATACACCCCACTTATCAATACCCCAGAAACACACACCCTTATCAATACCCCAAAACACACCCTACTCATCAATACCACCAAAATACACCCAACTTATCAATACCCCAAAACACACCCCAATTGTCAATACCCAAAACACACCCCACTTAACATTATCCCAAAATACACCCAACTTATCAATACCCGAAAACACACCCGAATTATCAATACCCCAAAATACACCAAACCTATCAATACCCCAAAAACACACACCCTTATCAATACCCCAAAACACACCCCACTTATCAATACCCCCAAAATACACCCAACTTATCAATACCCCAAAACACACCCCAAGTACCAATACCCCAAAATACACCCCAATTATCAATACTATAAAACACACCTCAATTTTTAATACCTCAAAATACCCCCCAATTATCAATACTGCAAAACACACCGCACTTATCAATACCCCAAAACAGACACCAATTATCAATACTGCAAAACACACCCCACTTATCAATACACGAAAACACACCACAATTATCAATATTATAAATCACACCCCACTTACCAATATCCCAAAACACCCCCCACTTACCAATACCCCAAAACACACCCCACTTATCAATACCCCCAAAATACACCCAATTTATCAATACCCCAAAACACACCCCAATTATCAATACCCAAAACACACCGCACTTAAAATTATCCCAAAATACACCCAAGTTATCAATATCCCAAAACACACCCTAATTATCAATACCCCAAAACACACCCCACTTATCAATACCCCAAAACACACCCCACTTAACAATACCACAAAATACACCCCAACTATCAATACCCCAAAAACACACACCCTTATCAATACCCCAAAACACTTATCAATACCCCAATTATCAATACCCAAAACACACCCCATTTAACATTACCCCAAAATACACCGAACTTATCAATACCCAAAAACAAACCCCAATTATCAATACCCGAAAACACACCCCATTTAACAATACCACAAAATACACCCGACCTATCAATACCCCAAAAACACACACCCTTATCAATACCCCAAAACACACCCCACTTATCAATACCCAAAAAATACACCCAACATATCAATACCCCAAAACACACCCAAAGTATCAATACCCCAAAACACACCCGTATTATATATACCCCAAAACAAACCCCACTTATCAATACCCCAAAATACACCACTCATCAATACCCCCAAAATACACCCAACTTATCAATACCCCAAAACACACCCCAAGTATCAACACACCTGCATTATCAATACCCCAAAACGCACCTCACTTATCAATATCTCAAAACACACCCCAATTATCAATACCCAAAACACACCCCACTTAACATTATCCCAAAATACACCCAACTTATCAATACCCCAAAACACACCCCAAGTACCAATACCCTAAAATACACCCCAATTATCAATACTATAGAACACACCTCAATTATTAATACCCCAAAATACCCCCAATTATCAATACTGCAAAACACACCCCACTTATCAATACCCCAAAACACACACCCTTATCAATACCCTAAAACACACCCCACTTATCAATACCCCAAAAACACACCCCAATTATCAATACCCCAAAACACACCCCAATTATCAATACCCGAAAACACACCACAATTATCAATACTATACAACACACCCCACTTACTAATACCCCAAAACACACCTCACTTATCAATACCCCCAAAGTACACCCAACTTATCAATACCCCAAAACACACCCCAAGTATCAATACCCAAAAACACACCCGTATTATCAATACCCCAAAACACACCTCACTTATCAATACCCCAAAACACACCCCAATTATCAATATCCTAAACACACCCCACTTAACAATACCACAAAATACACCCCACCTATCAATACCCCAAAAACACACCCCACTTATCAATACCCCAAAACACACCTCAAGTACCAATACCCCAAAATACACCCCAATTATCTATACTATAAAACACACCTCAATTATTAATACCCCAAAATACCCACCAATTATCAATACTGCAAAACACCCCCCACTTATCAATACCCCAAAACAGACACCAATTATCAATACTGCAAAACACACCCCACTTATCAATACCCCAAAACACACACCCTTATCAATACCCTAAAACACACCCCACTTATCAATACCCCAAAAACACACCCCAATTATCAATACCCGAAAACACACCACAATTATCAATACCCCAAAACACACCCGACTTATCAATACCCGAAAACACACCCCAAATATCAATACCCCAAAACACACCCGTATTATCAATACACGAAAACACACCCCACTTATCAATAACCCCAAAACACATCCCAAGTATCAATACCCCAAAACACACCCCAATTAACAATACCACAAAATACACCCCACCTATCAATACCCAAAAAACACACACCCTTATCAATACCCCAAAACACACCCCACTTATCAATACCCCTAAAATAAACACAACTTATCAATACCCCAAAACACACCCGTATTGTCAATACCCCAAAATACACCCCACTTATCAATACCCCAATACATACCTCAATTATCAATACCCAAAACACACACCCCCCCTTAACATTATCCCAAAATACACCCCACCTATCAATACCCCAAAAAGACACACCCTTATCAATACCCCAAAAACACAACCCAATTATCAATACCCCAAAAACACACCCCACTTATCAATACCCCAAAAACACAACCCATTTATCAATTTCCCAAAATACACCCCACTTATCAATACCCGAAAACACACCACAATTATCAATACTATAAAACACACCCCACTTACCAATACCCGAAAACACCCCCCACTTATCAATACCCCAAAACACACCCCACTTATCAATACCCGAAAACACACCACAATTATCAATACTATAAAACACACCCCACTTACCAATACCCGAAAACACACCCCACTTATCAATACCCCAAAACACACCCCACTTATCAATACCCCAAAACACACCCCACTTATCAATACCCGAAAACACACCACAATTATCAATACTATAAAACACACCCCACTTACCAATACCCGAAAACACACCCCACTTATCAATACCCGAAAACACACCCCACTTATCAATACCCGAAAACACACCCCACTTATCAATACCCTAAAACACACCCCACTTATCAATACCCCCAAAACACACATCCTTATCAATACCCCAAAACATACCTCAATTATCAATACCCCAAAACACACCTCAATTATCAATACCCTAAAACACACCCAAGCACCACCATCAACACAAACACTCATTCCCCCTACACACATACACACACACACACACACACACACACACACACACACACACACACACACACACACACACACACACACACACACACACACACAAACTCTCATATATACACATACATGCATTCATACACATACACATAGTAAATGCCAACATAATAAATACATACATAATACATTCATATATAGAAATATATTCTTTATCAATACATACATAATTGATACATACATAATATTGACATATACATACTGTTTTTTTATAAATACATACTTTATACATATATACATCATAAATACATACATAATACATAATAATTACATACATAATAAATGCATATCTTATAATTACATACATAATAAATGCTCACCTTATAATTACATACATAATAAATGCATACCTTATAATTACATACATAATAAATGCATATCTTATAATTACATACATAATAAATGCTCACCCTATAATTACATACATAATAAATGCTCACCTTATAATTACATACATAATAAATGCATACTTTATAATTACATACATAATAAATGCTCACCTTATAATTACATACATAATAAATGCTCACCTTATAATTACATACATAATAAATGCATACTTTATAATTACATACATAATAAATGCATACTTTATAATTACATACATAATAAATGCATATCTTATAATTACATACATAATAAATGCTCACCTTATAATTACATACATAATAAATGCTTACCTTATAATTACATACATAATAAATGCTTACCTTATAATTACATACATAATAAATGCTTACCTTATAATTACATACATAATAAATGCTCACCTTATAATTACATACATAATAAATGCTTACCTTATAATTACATACATAATAAATGCATACTTTATAATTACATACATAATAAATGCTTACCTTATAATTACATACATAATAAATGCATACTTTATAAATACATACATAATAAATGCATATCTTATAATTACATACATAATAAATGCATACTTTATAATTACATACATAATAAATGCATATCTTATAATTACATACATAATAAATGCTTACTTTATAATTACATACATAATAAATGCATACTTTATAAATACATACATAATAAATGCATATCTTATAATTACATACATAATAAATGCATACTTTATAATTACATACATAATAAATGCATATCTTATAATTACATACATAATAAATGCTCACCTTAAAATTACATACATAATAAATGCTTACCTTATAATTACATACATAATAAATGCTTACCTTATAATTACATACATAATAAATGCTTACCTTATAATTACATACATAATAAATGCTCACCTTATAATTACATACATAATAAATGCATACCTTATAATTACATACATAATAAATGCTTACCTTATAATTACATACATAATAAATGCTTACCTTATAATTACATACATAATAAATGCTTACC
>JAPQNM010000040.1:13045611-13048111 GCA_029783475.1 Metacarcinus magister | reverse complement strand
GTTAATGATGGTAGACATTAATGATGGTGCTCTTGTCAGTGAGTGGAAGTGGTATTAGTAGTAATGATGTTGGAGTGGGTAGTAATGTTGGGGTATGAGGAGGTTATTAGTGTATAGGTGTGGGGATGGGTGTATATGATGATGGTGGTGATGGGGAGGCTGAAGGGGGAAGGGAAAGGGAATAGGAGAGAAGGACTTATCAGGGAAGGCTTCATTAGTAGTTGGGATAGAGTTTCAAAGACTCGTAGCGACAGTGGTGGATTTACTGAAGGGAGAAAAGAAGCTCAAGTTTAGGGAAGGAGAGTTTGATTAGGTCCAGTAGTAGTAGTAGTAGTAGTAGTAGTAGTAGTAGTAGTTGTAGTAGTAGTAGTAGTAGCAGTAGTAGTAGTAGTAGTAGAAGGGAGGGAGCTCAAATAGTTACAGTACTGGAATGCAAGTGAAAAAAAGTCTATGATAAAAGAAAAAAAAGAGGTGTTTGGAGTGAGGTAGAATGAGGTGGAGTGAGTTAGAACGAGACTTAATGAGAGAGGAGGAATGAAGAGGAAGGGAGAATGAGGGTGGTGGGATGATGATGATGATGATGATGATGATGATGATGATGATGATGATGATGATGATGATGATGATGATGATGATGATGATGAAATGCAGGCGTCTCACGTAGTACATCATCCTGCCGTATTATAAAACATCTCTGGCGCGTGACTAATTAAATCCCTTTCACTCCTATAAAAAGCCTCTCTCTCTCTCTCTCTCTCTCTCTCTCTCTCTCTCTCTCTCTCTCTCTCGCTCTCTCTCTCTCTCTCCTCTCTCTCTCTCTCTCTCTCTCTCTCTCTCTCTCTCTCTCTCTCTCTCTCTCTCTCTCTCTCTCTCTCTCTCTCTCTCTCTCTCTCTCTCTCTCTCTCTCTCTCTCTCTCTCTCTCTCTCTCTCTCTCTCTCTCTCTCTCTCTCTCTCTCTCTCTCTCTCTCTCTCTCTCTCTCTCTCTCTCTCTCTCTCTCTCTCTCTCTCTCTCTCTCAAAAGAAAAAGAAAAAAAAGCCAAAACTCCCGCCTCTTCATTATACGTCTGACGATGAAAATTAAACACACACACACACACACACACACACACACACACACACACACACACACACACACACACACACACACACACACACACACACACACACTGAAATCCTCTTATCGGCTGTACACAGATATGAATCACACCAGCGTTTAGGTTTATTTACACCTGTAATTACAGAGAGAAGTCTATTAATTAATTCTCTTAGCTTTTTTTCCCAACATATCGCTGCGGCTCACTGTTCCCCTCCTTTCCTCCTCCTCCTCCTCCTCCTCCTCCTCCCCTCCACGTGACCGGTGCTACGGGGGGAGGATGAGGGAGTCGAAGAGTCGTGACATAGACGGATATGTGCTTGGGGCGCCGCGGGTGGTGTTACAGGATCACGTTGTCTGGGATCTTAACATGGAAGGTGTATCTCTGTCACACTTTATTGCCCGCGCGAGGAGGAGCAAGGGAGCGGTGAGAGAGAAGCTAGGCAAGGATGGGAGGAAGGAAGTAAAAGTTGGGTGGAGGAAAGGATAGGAGGAGGAGGAGGAGGAGGAGGAGTGAGGGAAAACAACATTCCTGTCTTTATTGCTATCTCAGAGTTTTTCTTGAAGATTTTGACGATAGATTCAAGTGATGATGGTTTTTTTTCTCTTATTTACGTATTCTATTAGGAAGGCGAAGCATTGGTAAGATGGAGTTGGAATCTACACAAAAGCCCTGTAACTGCATCCCTCGTAAACCCCGCCAACGTAAAGGGATATGAATGTTTAGATTACATTTGGAACATTCCATGAGATCCTTCTAATTTACGCCAGGAAGCTGAGTCCTTAGGGATTATTGAAGTGCATTGTCTTATTAGATTACAAAACAGTACAAGAGTGATGCTGTAGGCTTGGTTAGGGAATAATAATCTCTGGGGTATATATTTGTGATTTATAGCAGGAAGTTGAGAAATTAAGATAAACTACGTACCATAATTGAGGTAGAGAAGATAAAGCATAGAAATACTGTGGACTGTCATCCTCCACATTGCTACTTCTCCCCCTCTTTGCCCTTTACCTTCCTTCTACCCTTGATTGGTTTATCCGAACAGGTGCTACATCCGAGAGTGACAGGTGTCCGCCGCCTATCCCCTACCCTCTAACTGTTTCACATAGTTTTTTTTTATATAAATCTTATAAGTGTATGTATTTTGATTTTATTGAGTGACGCCAAAGACCGTGTTGTTGTGGCGCTTTAATTAACATCAATCAATTAATTAATCAGTCATTGTGTTTGGGTTCATTGTACAGTCAGTCTTAAAAGAAAGTACTCCCTGATGTTCTGTTTTGAGCTCGTGACGGATGGGTTTGCGAGGAGGCGTGTGGGAGCCGCTAGTGTGGAAGAAACATTGCTCACGTTTCTCAACATCGGTGGTTAATACGAAATGATAGCATGATAGACAGACGTG
>JAPQNM010000040.1:13035611-13040611 GCA_029783475.1 Metacarcinus magister | reverse complement strand
AAAATATGTCCACTTGTTTTTTTGTTGTTGTTTTTTTTATATATATTTTTATCGCCTCTACCATCACCTCCCTTCCCCCTCCAGCCCGTTATCTAGTTGGTGTAGTATGTAAACGTAGCAATATGTCATAGCTGTGTTTTATTTATATATTTATCTATTTTCCTGTATGGGTTAATAGAGGACATGTAATTCTTCTGGTAAATCTATACACTTTTATCTTGCGCTTCGTTCACCCAGGCTACGGCGGCTGTGTTTTGTTTTTGCGTGCAGTCAATACAGTTTTATTTCATTTACATTCGTAGGTACAGATATTTTCATGCCTTTATATTTTGTTTTAGTCGTTAATTGTGTTTCGATACACCAACAGGTAGGAAAATTTCCCTAATAACTTGATATATTAATCTATTCTCCGTATGGCAATGTCATCTCTCTCTCTCTCTCTCTCTCTCTCTCTCTCTCTCTCTCTCTCTCTCTCTCTCTCTCTCTCTCTCTCTCTCTCTCTCTCTCTCTCTCTCTCTCTCTCTCTCTCTCTCATTATCAAGGGACGAGTGTATTGGCGTTAGGGGGGAAGGGTGGGTAGCCAAGGAGGGAAGTATTGACGAGTAGGCGAGGAGAATGGGGCAGCAGGAGGAGGAGGAAGAGGAGAAGGAGGAGGAGTAGGAGGAGGAGGAAGGATGGTTGTAGAGGAGACAATAAAGTTCACGAAGAGTGACTATATAGGGAACCGTAATGAAAGAGAGAGAGAGAGAGAGAGAGAGAGAGAGAGAGAGAGAGAGAGAGAGAGAGAGAGAGAGAGAGAGAGAGAATTGTGCCCACGACTCCCTTCTCTTCTCCCTCGCTCGTGATGTCAGTGAAGAGACAGACATCTTTAGTGCATCAAAGTCGACCCACACACTGCCTCTCCACCTCTCTTTTTGCCTCTCGTTCCTCCGCGGTGCCAATAAAAATGAACGTGAGAGAGAGAGAGAGAGAGAGAGAGAGAGAGAGAGAGAGAGAGAGAGAGAGAGAGAGAGAGAGAAAGAGAGAGAGAGAGATTGCTTAAATAAAAGCTAGTGAATCGTGAAAAAACTATATTATGTTTTGATTGTCTTTTTTATGGGATTTTTTTTTCCTTTTCGTTTACTTTTGCATTCATATTTCCATAACGACTTTTTTTTTTTATTCCTCTCGGTCTTTCTCTTTCTCTGTCTATTGTTTAAATTTTTTTTATATCTTGCCTTAATTAATTTATCTTTTTTATTTATTTTTTGGCTGAATTTTCTGTTTTCCCCTTGGCGTTGCTTCTCTTCTTCTCTTTCATCCTTTTCCTCTTCACCTTTCTCTTCTCCTCTCATTTTTCCTTGGGTCTTCTCCTTTCTCTTCTCTTTTTCTATATTTTCTTTCTCGTTATTTTACTTTCTTCTTATACTTCTCCCTTCCCATTTTCTTTGGTTTTCCTTCATTCTCTCTCGCCTTTCATTCTCCTTCCTTTCTCTCCATTTCCATCCTTACAATCTTGCACCTGTACTTCCCCTTCCGTCACTACACTTGCTTCCTCACATTTCTCCCCTTTCCTCAATCTTACCTTCCTTTCATCCTTGAGTCGTACCCTTATCACTCCACCTTGCCTTCATCACCAGACCTCCCATCGTCACTTCATCTTCCTTTCATTGCTATTCCAACAGCGTCAGACACACACCTGTTGATACCTGAGAAAGAGAAAAGAAAGAAAACAAAAGGGAGAAACCTACAGCTTGTGTCTAAACTTTGTAAACTTTAAGAAAAGATCAAAAGGTTGACTAGAGGGACTCGGGAAAAGGTTGTTGAAGGTTGTACTTTGCTCATCTAAGTCCTGGAAAATGGTTCAACTTCTCTCATTAGCTGGAGTTAAAATGGAGATTGAGGGGGAGTAGAGGAGGGAGGGAGGACAGTCACTACCTGTAAGCGTCAAGAGACTTTTTTTCTTTCTGTATGATTTATATTTAATTTTTCTTTCTCTCACTCTCCAGGGCAAGCTTACCTGGGATATACATCGAAGGTAAGTGATCAACTATCAACTTTTACTCAACAGCTTTAACTTTTGTTTTTTCTAGGGCGATAAAAGACAACAACAACAACAAAAGAGGTTCGTAATAGATTAATTTCATGATGCTCTTTTATATGCATTATTTTTTATATTTTTTTATCACAATATATTTTGGAAGGAAAAATAAAATGACGTTCTGATTGTGCTGCCTGATATGAAAGAGATGCAAAAAATTATTAAGCTTCTCTTTTCAGTAGAATTTTTTAGTTAAAAGCATGGAGAGATTGATGAGTGACTGAACTTAAAATGATTCTGGGTCCGACTTGAAGAAGCAGCATACAGACGAGAGGTGTTGAAGAAGGAGCACGGGGAGAGAAGGAGGAGGAAGAGGAGAAAGAAAGAAAGAGAGGATGAATGTAGGATATAGTATTGTGTGTCCTTAAGGAAAATGCGAATATCATACAAAACAAAGTATATTTTGTGGCGAAGAAAGCGAGGTGGAGGGAGGAAGGAATAATTGGATTAACCAGTGGAAATTGAGGAAAAGGTGAACAATAATTTCTCATGACTGGAGTGGAAAGGGAAGATATTTTATACTTTCAATTCCTTTTTCAGACTTTCACTTCCCTTTTCATTTTTTCAGTTAGATTTTTAAGTCAATGTAAGTTTCCTTTTTATACAAAATGAACACTGGTCAAAGGATAGAAAATATAGGAGTTTGAAGGGGTGGAAGGGAAAGAGAGAGAGAGAGAGAGAGGGGAGAACCCACATAAATACACGCATGAAGAATTCCAAAACAAATCTTTTACTTTGCTTACCTAAATTAATATACAAGTGAGGCGAAAAAAACAAAAACGATATTTGCCGCTTTATAAATAGAAGAAAAGAAATAATTCACAAAATCTACGTCAGTTTAATTCCTGTAATCCGATGAAAGGAATAACAATAGCACTGGAATGTCAGAGTCAATATAATGATAACCTGAACCTGCTGCTCAATATAGGTACACAAAGCATTATTAAACCCACTGCTAATCCCACGCTCAATGCCGGAGCTTCACAATGTCACTGGCAATACACAATAAAGTACACACGTGGAGCGACTGTATTAAAAACATCACTAGGTCTGAAATCATTCGGCACGTGTCTGAACTTGCATCACGGATCAGCTGGGTTCAAACGTGATGCTGAAGATTACTAACTGGTAGTGATCTTTCTGCCACTCGCCTATCTTTGTCGTCATCCTCACCACCATTGATCTTTATGGTTTCCTTCCTGGTACTCGTTCCTATCCCTGTCTCCCTTTCTCTACCTGCCCATTTCTTTCACCATAAAATGCAAATAAAAGAATTGTGGCTTCATAAAATAAGTGAAGAGAAAAATTGAGTACGTTTTTTTTATTCGAATTCGTTTTCAAATGAGAGAGAGAGAGAGAGAGAGAGAGAGAGAGAGAGAGAGAGAGAGAGAGAGAGAGAGAGAGAGAGAGAGAGAGAGAGAGAGAGAAGAGAGAGAGAGAGAAAAAATGTAAATTATGTACCTGAATAAATTTTCCTGAACGCCTCAAACACAACAGCAACAAAAACTACTACTACTACTACTACTACTACTACTACTACTACTACTACTACTACTACTACTACTACTACTACTACTACTACTACTACTACTATTAATGCTATCACTTATTTTTGTGAACTTCTTAATATCTGGGGGGTTTTTTTCTTTTTTTTCTTTTCTTTCTTTTCTTTTCCCGCAACTGTTTTCCAAAATATTCACCTCCACCACCTTAACTCTTGGCTTTACACCCTCACGCCACACAAACTCCTTGCTTCATGTCTTCATTTAGCCTCCACACTTTGCTTCCTTCCTTCCACATTTTACTCCAGACCTTTACTTATTTCCATCATTATCTGCTCGACCTTTATTTTCTGTTTCATTTGCTTACCGAACCGGCCCTTCATCTTGACCATTGCGTATATGTCTTCGTATCTTCTTCCAATACCTTCATGTCTAACGTATCTATATGTTTTGTTAGAAGACACCACATATTCCTCTTTATTCCTTGTAACATTGTTTGTTCGTACCGTGTGTAATCTCAGAAGTATGTGAAAGGAAATGAGAGTAAAAATGGAAAAGAATAAATGGTGGAAGAAATATTGAAAGTTATTAGGTTGTTGTAGTTATATAAGGGTAAAGCTAGGCACGTGGAGGGACGTGTGTTGGGTGGGTCTTGGAGTGGGACAGCTATGACGCAGTTAGTGTAAGGTGTGGTCTCAAAAATAATGCTAACGAGAAACGAAAGAATGTGTGTCTTGATAATATGGGAAATGTATAGGGGAATGTGTGTGTGTGTGTGGGTGGGTGGGTGGCTGGGTGGCTGGGTGGCTGGGTGGGTTGGTGGGTGGGTGGGTGTGTGTGTGTGTTTTATAATGTTGGTGCAAGGCTGGAAGATCACGAGGGTGTCATTATGTTTGTGAATAACGGTGGTGAGGCTGTGCAACATAAATTTACATAACAATGCACGTGATGAATGAGGTAATGAATTAGAAGAACATGAAACCAAGGATATGTAGATGACAAATAGCTGGGATTCATATTTTTAAACTTAACAATTATTGGTAGTATTATTCCTCGTTGATAGAGGATAAAAAAAACCAATGTTCCTACGTGTGTTCAGTCAAAGAGAAATATGGCGTAGAATTGTCAACGTGCGACTATATAAGAATGATTTTTTAACATAGATAGTTTTCATTTCTTGTGTGTAGATCTGGTCCTCTCCCCAAGCATCCATTCACAACAACTGGAATGTTTAATTTCCGCCGCTTCTTATCCTTCCCTAGCGAGGATAAACGTGCAAGTGATAAAAAAATATATATGTTTTTACGTTCGTGGTTATGTACAGCTTTAGGTTATCTTAATGGAGCGCTAGTGTTACATGTCATTTGATACTCAGGAGATTGGTACTCAAGACATTCCATCACCAAGCCATCACCAGA
>JAPQNM010000040.1:13010611-13033111 GCA_029783475.1 Metacarcinus magister | reverse complement strand
TATCTTCATTCTTTCTTCCATTCTACTTGTACACTCTGGAACTTTCTACTTGAATCTGTATATCCACCTTCCTAAGACTTAAACTCATTTAAGAGAGGAGTATCAAGACACTTGCAACCTTAATTTGGCCTCTTTTTTTTATCACTCTTACATCTTTATGGAACCGGCAATAGCAACTTTTTTATAACGTTTTTTATTGTCTTTGGCTGGTTCTCCACTAGCATGAAAAAAAAATATCCTCCCACGTATGAGGCACCTAAATAGGGGGAAGGTGCCCCCCCCCCAATTAATATCAGAGGGAAATAGGAAGGGAATTTTTAGTGTGTCCTCCCAATTATAAGGCACCCAAAGAGGAGAAAATGACCCCCAACTAATATCAGAGGGAGAGAGGAAGGGAATGTTGAGGAAAGTCCTTCTCCAGCATGTGGCACCAAAAAAAAGGGGAAAGAGAAAGGAAGGTAATGTTGGGTATGTCCTCCCCTAGCATGAGGCATCCAAAGTGTGTATGTGTGTGTGTGTGTGTGTGTGTGTGTGTGTGTGTGTGTGTGTGTGTGTGTGTGTGTGTGTGTGTGTGAAGTGGGTGAACGTGGCATGGTTTCAGTAATTCTCACATATACTTCAGTAGTTTAGGAATGAAATGTCTTCATGATGAAACTCTTTCAGTCCAAAATGGTCTGGTGCGAAAAAGTATTGAGTACTGAATAGTCTGGTGCAGAAATGGCTTGGTAATGAAATGTCTTGAGTACCAATAGCCTGAGTATTAGAAAATTACCTGCATCCAGCGTCTGCCTCAGCATGTGTTGGCGTGGGTGTAGGTGCTTCCTTGTATTGGTATCACTTGAAGCCACGTCCCGCCCTGTAGAGGTCCACCAAGGTTATGTATCTTGCCACATGCAGGTGGTTGTTACGCTCGATGGTATTAAGAAAAATCTATGTCAATGGAAGGAGATAACGTAGAACCCCACATCCATCACTTCCATGCGCTGACTACTTGGTAATAGTAGTAGTAGCAGTAGTAGTAGTAGTAGTAGTAGTAGTAGTAGTAGTAGTAGTAGCAGTAGTAGTAGTAGTAGTAGTAGTAGTAGTAGTTATAGTAGTAGTAGTAGTAGTAGTAGTAGTAGTAGTAGCAGTAGTAGTAGTAGTAGTAGTAGTAGTAGTAGTAGTAGTAGTTATAGTAGTAGTAGTAGTAGTAGTAGTAGTAGTAGTAATAGTAGTAGTAGTAGTAGTAAGGATGCTAACGTAAATGTGTATGTGCTCATTGACTTACAAAACATTCACACACACACACACACACACACACACACACACACACACACACACACACACACACACACACACACACACACACACACTACTGCCTTTTCTCATATCTTACTATCAATATCTTCATTGCCACAGCGGCTCATCTCTATTCCGTATATATCCATTTGGTAAATCCTGTAAATCAATCACTAGATAGAAGAGAAGCGTATGTTACTTTACCTCGGCTGTGGATGTGTAGAGATGGTGAAGCCTTTATCCCGTCTCTCATTTTCTTTGTGGGTGTTTTCTTTATGTTGCTCGTTTGTGTTCTATAAACTATCTCCCAAAGTTTGAATGGCCATAACACACACACACACACAGAGAGAGAGAGAGAGAGAGAGAGAGAGAGAGAGAGAGAGAGAGAGAGAGAGAGAGAGAGAGAGAGAGAGAGAGAGAGAGAGAATTGATTGACTAGATGGATAGAAATAGCCTAAATTAGAGAACAAAGCAGAGAAAAATATAAAACAGAGGATGAAATTAATGAAGTATTTTCTGAGTGAGTCTTTTCTTATAATAATGCGCCCTGAAACCTGGTCCGTCTTCCACGCGCAAGGGGACGGCGGTCGTTGAGTGGCGTCCAGTGAGATAAATATCAAAAACTATGAATACATTAGCTTTCTTCTCCTCTACTGAAGGAAAATGGAACCAGGTCACCACCAGACGTCTTTGATGATGGAAGAGCTGCTTTGGGAGTTACGAGAAGACTGTGTGACATTTGAATACATAAATAGGAATGAAAGAAATGAAAGAGCGAGTTGTGAACATATACAGACATTCTAGAGGTGATTACAGGAACAAACAGACAAGCAAGTAGGTAGACTCAGTAACTTCCTGTCTGGTAAGTCTTAATGGACAGACACAAGTGAATTGGGGATGCGTTGCACATACATACCACGAATATGTTGAAAAGGAAAATATAAGACGTCTATAGATTTGCAACACGCTACGCTACTACACCATCACATAAATTGCATTGACTGGGAGGAAACGTCGGGTCGGTGGCTTCATGCGTACCACCATCGCACCTTAGCTCAGTCATGTGGACTTAGCGGAGGAGGAGCAGGAGGAGGAGGAGGAAGAGGAAGAAGAAGAAGAAGAAGAAGGTGGAGGAGGAGGAGAAGGAGGAGGAGGAAGAGGAGGAAGAAGGAGAGAAAGAAGAAGAGGAAGGAGAGGAAGAAGAGGAGGAAATCGTTGGTTCCGTCATCAAAAGAGTATAGGAAACAAGCCTGTCACTGCTTCTCTTCGCCATCCGCCCCCCGCCTCCACCCCCCCGCCTCCCCCAACCGCCCCCCCACCCGCAACCTTGTAGAGCCGAGGTGGGAGTCATAGGAGTTCAAGGACACTAGGCAGAGAGGCTGGGATCAAAAACTCTTCTAGGTTTACCCCTCTAGCTTTGTGTGTCAGTGCGATTTGGCGAGAGTTTTGGCAGCGTAAGGCATGAAGCAACGCCTACTACTACTAATCAAGTTAGGACCGTGGCGTCACCCCGTCAATAAATCGTCCTTGGTGCCTTGCTTGTCGCCTGTGAATCATCTTCTATAATTGGGGATCTGTGTTGTACTGAACGTGTCTTGGTTATTAAGGTTCGTGTTTCCTTCTCCTCGCGGGTCTTGTTGAGTTATAGATGTGGTTATCTGCGCGGGTTTTTCTCATCCACCGTTACTGTTAATCAAAGGGAGTGATGGTGACCTATATTTTTCGTTTCGATTACTTTTCCCCGCGTGTTTTCTCAAGGATAATGTATTAGTAGGGGACCTTGTCTTTTTTTTTTGTATGTACTTTTTCTTCAATTTTATGTCTCTCTGAGTGATGATTATGGTCCTTTTGGCGTGGAAATGATTAGTTCTCGGAAAGACTAATGGAGACTTTTATGATTGAGTGATGATTGACGTCGAGTGTATTCAATGCATATTACACTTGGTTTAGTCGAAAGCACATACGACGGAATGATTGATGATTCCAGAGTGTTGTGTGTGTCATCACGGTGAGGACTTCCCTTCCATGTGTGCACTGTGTATGTGTTTGCGTGTTTACATCATTCCTGTTATGTATATATGTGTGTGTGTACTTATTATATGTGTATGTATAGGAAAGGCATTCTTAATATTGCTCTTTTTCACGTGTGTGTGCGTGTGTGTGTGTGTGTGTGTGTGTGTGTGTGTGCGTGTGTTTATGTGAGCCTTGAGGAAGGTTTAGTCCAAGGAAATTATTGCAGTGACTCAGGATTTGTTTCAGCATCACCAGCCTTATAAAGAGTGTCAGGTGTCAATATTAGTGTGACGTAATTCCTTATCAAGTGGCTTTCCCGTCACAGTTATTGTGTTCGGTTATTGGATGTCATTCCTGGAGCTGCTGTATCTATCTCTCTCTCCCTGTGACTGTTTTCTTCCCCTGCACAGAACAGTGAATGGGTACAAAAGATATTAATGATGATAATATGGAAATGTTTATAATTATGAAAATGTGTTTTGGGTCTAAGCGCGTTCTGGCTCCAATACATTAATGAAACGAGAATCAAAACTAATATTTCCTCCCATGCCTCCACTCATACATATATAATTACATAATTGCATGCATAATCATGAATAAGCTGGCAGGGCGAATATATGGAAAGCGATACCACGGAAAACACTATCTTTAATATGAAAAGTGGACCAAGTGAACTGCATCCAACACACCACGCCATGCTACCTAATTACATACTGTATTTTTGTGTCTCTCTGTTTGCTCTAGTGCGTTAGTTTCCCTTATGCCAGTTAACCTGTATGTGAGGATCTGATTCAGTATTCAAGATGTTTTATTTTTATGGTGGTGGTGGTGGTAGTGGTGGTGGTGGTGGTGGTGATAGAGATACTGGCACAGAAAGCTGATGTTGCACGTAGAGGCTACATGAAAAGAAGGGGATCACTTCCACTCTACTAACGGGAAGGATTACACAAGGGCCTCGAGGGGATTTCTAGCGATTTACTGACGGTGTGAAGGATAAATTTGCCTCACACACTGAGCCTCCACTAATGACATGCAGATAAAATGCTTCGATTAATCGTGCCGCTCAGTAGGGCTTGGGGAGGACGACTTCATCCCCCAAAAGGCAGCATGTATGAAGTGTGAGGCGTGTCAGGCTTTAGAAGTGTATTGTCACTCCTCTCGATGACAGTGGCTTATTACGCTGCCGGAAGATAAAGAACTTGGACCAAAATGTTTACCGATTCCGAATTCAGTTCATGATTTGTTTGCATGATTTTTAGTTTCATATTTTTCTCTCAAACATGTATTCGTCAAGATTCCTGGTAGTGGTGCAGCTTAGCGTGTCCTTGACTCGGCTGATCGGCAGACTTGGGCTTCGATTAAAGAGGTTGACTTGAAAGGAAAACTTGGTATGAATTGTGTTGCTCCTCATATCACTGTATACATTAATAGATCCATCATATTAATGCTCAGACTCTATTTGATATGTATTTAGTGCCACACCTTTGATTTATATGGGTATGTACATTCACTTCCTGATTTAATGACATGAGTGAAATATACAGTGAAAAATATGTGTTGGAAACGATTAATGTAAGACTAAGGCAGATTAACGTGCAGGTGACACTTACGTTATTACTTTCACCGTCACGTCCTTGGACGAGTCTTTATGATATTACTGTTTGTGTTTGTTTTCAGTAGATTATATTGATGCAAACAGTGGAAATAACAACGCAACATTAATTCATATTACCAATGCTCTATTTATGCCATACGAACAAAGACTAGGTTGGCGTGTTTTTCAGTCATTAACTACGTAGTTCATTGTTAGTGAAGTCAGGGTAAAGTGAAAGGTAATCGTTCCAAAGCCGAGGGATTAACGGAAGGTTGAAATGCGTCCTACGGGGTGTTGAGGGTTTCTGAATTATTGTGTTCCTCGCAGGCTGCCGTGATGGGGATCATGTGTAGTCTTTTGGAATGTGAAATGCTGGCCTAGTTGTGTGTGTGTGTGTGTGTGTGTGTGTGTGGCAGGGGGGGGGGTATTTAGAACGCAACCAGAACCATTTTCAGTGTTGGCTTAGCGTAGACTTAGAGACTTTTACTTTCTGGATGTAAGTGTATCTCTTAGGAAGGTTGCGTCCTGCAGTGCTACAATGTTTGTAGTTTGTGTTTTTTGTTCCTGTTGCTGTAACTCTCACATCAACATTTTATACTAGAAAAAAAATTCATCTCATCCTGATTATCTTTGGAACGTTACCATCGCGTGGCAGGTTGTTTGATGTTATGAATGTTATATCTTGTGGTACTTCCCTTGCTGATATGTTCTGGTGAGGAAGGAACAATGGATCTTATTCCAGACCGACCTCAAAAATAAAATGTTATCGTTTCAAGTACGAGTATTTCACTGCCAAAATTATCTTGAATGCAACAACTTTAGGAGGAATGGGAATAAAACTGAACATGTTGCAAACGCCAGTAAGACCTTGAGCAGAATACAGATCATGTTTCTCGTGGAACTGACAATTTTTTGACAGCTGAGTCGACAGAATGGCAAGACAAATGGAAAAACTCAAGTAACGCAGGATTAAAACAAGATGGAGAGACAAGATCACAGAATTTACCGAAACGAACTTAAATAAATGACCAGCTCACAAGAGACTATTTGGGAGAGGTTAAGAGAGAAGTTTTCGTCTTGCAGTTGAATAGTATTGGTTAGATATAACAAAGATGATGAGGAGGAGGAGGATGAGGATGATGATGATGATGATAATAAAGGCTTCTGCATCGATCATGTGCCTGTCGTTGCCAATAACATGCAAGAATAGACTCTTCATAAAAATTTTGCTCTATTTTATCAACCAGTCTTTTCACGTCACCAAGTGAAGACAAAAAAAATCAAAATAAACTCTTTGTACGTGATGTGAAATGCTTGTCACTCTCAACGATAAATTTTTCGTTCTTTCTTTTTTTATAATATTTTCCCTTTTACGAAAATCTTCTCCAATTCTTTTCCTTCTTTTCTTTCCACTTTTTAGTTTTCTCTCCATCTCTCAGTCTTAGTGTTTGCTTGTTTGTGCTTACTCGTTCGTTTCTCCCCCCCCCTCTCTCTCTCTCTCTCTCTCTCTCCCTCCCTCTCTCTCTCTCTCTCTGTCTGTCACACACACGCACACACGCACACGCACACGCACACTCACTCACTCACTCACTTTTTCTGTGTATTTTCTCTCTTTTGATGTCCGGGAGAAAGGAAAAGGAAGGAAACTTTTGTCTTTCTCCTTCGCTTAACTGCTTTCCTTTCTTATTTCTTCTTTTCTTTCTCTCTTTCTTTTATGAGTATTAATTATTTTCTTCCCTTCTCCATTTCTTCCTTCATTCCTTCCTTCCTTCCTTCCTTCTTGCCAGTTTCCGTGCTATTTTCTTTTCTTTATTTTGTCTGCTCTTTTTTTTCTCTTTTTCTTCTTTCCTTCTCTCTTTTCTTGTCTTTCCTATTCTCCTCTCTCTCTCTCTCTCTCTCTCTCTCTCTCTCTCTCTCTCTCTCTCTCTCTCTCTCTCTCTCTCTCTCTCTCTCTCTCTCTCTCTCTCTCTCTCTCTCTCTCTCTCTCTCTCTCTCTCTCTCTTTCTCTCTTTATGTGGTCCTCTCTTTTGTTCGTTTTCTATTGCTATCCCTTGCATATTATTTCTTTTTTCGCTTTCAGGTGAAATTTTCTTCGCAGTTGTATTTTTCAATTTAGTTTCCTCTGCTTTCTTTTTTTCTCTGTACTCGTATATTTTCTGTCAATGTGTAGTGCCGATTTCTTTCCATGTATTTTTCGGTTTCCTTTTTTCCCCCCGTTTTCTCTCTCTCTCTCTCTCTCTCTCTCTCTCTCTCTCTCTCTCTCTCTCTCTCCTCTCTCTCTCTCTCTCTCTCTCTCTCTCTCCTCTCTCTCTCTCTCTCTCTCTCTCTCTCTCTCTCTCTCCTCTCTCTCTCTCTCTCTCTCTCTCTCTCTCTCTCTCTCTCTCCTCTCTCTCTCTCTCTCTCTCTCCTCTCTCTCTCTCTCTCTCTCTCTCTCTCTCTCATCTCTCTCTCTCTCTCTCTCTCCTCTCTCTCTCTCTCTCTCTCTCTCTCTCTCTCTCTCTCTCTCTCTCTCTCTCTCTCTCTCTCTCTCTCTCTCCTCTCTCTCTCTCTCTCTCTCTCTCTCTCTCTCTCTCTCTCTCTCTCTCTCTCTCTCTCTCTCTCTCTCTCTCTCTCTCTCTCTCTCTCTCTCTCTCTCTCTCTCTCTCTCTCTCTCTCTCTCTCTCTCTTTTAATTTAAACTTGATACATTGGTGAATGTAATATGCTAAAGTCCTGGTTGGGACGCCAAGGACTGTCTATAGCTATCTAATACAGTGTCAAATAACTAAACTAGTACAAAACAAATTTTTTAATCTATTTACAAAGGTTCAGCTTGCAGCCAGACATTAATATTTGCTTTGAAGACCTGCAGAGTAGTGGTGAGATGCAGGTCAGTTTGGCGCACCAAGGTGTTCCACAGTCGGCTGTAGCGCGATGTGAAGGAGCGGAGGTAATGTTCCGTCCTTGCGTAGGGAACAATCACTTGGTGGTCAGCGTTGTGGGCCGCGCGGGTAGAATGAGATGGCAGTGCCGATGTGTTGAGACGGAGCCCTGCTAGTTGTGGGAGCTTCGTCCTGTGCGCCTTGTACATGACGCACATGCCTGCCACGTCACGCCGCTGCTGGAGAGGTTGGAAGTTCCGTGTGGTACCTTCAGTAGCTTTCAGCCGAGCCAGCCGCTGGGCTCTGGCTTGAACCCGGTCCAGGAGACCGAGGTACGATGGGGGGCAGGAAGACCATGCTAGGGGCGAGTATTCCATCAGGGAGCGGACTTGGGATTTGTAGAGTGTGTCCACTCCCTGAGCGTCCAGAAGATGAGCGATGCGCCGAACACAGCTCAACTTCCAGGCAGCATCTTGGCGACCTTTCTGACGTGGTTGGTGAAAGTAAGGCCAGTGTCGAACTCGACCCCAAGGATGTTGACTGACTCCTGGAGGTGAATTTTTCTGCCTTCAAGGTGAATGATGTTTTGGTGTGGATTGATGGCATCTTGTCTTCGAGAGATGAGCGTGGCTTGGGTTTTCTCTGCAGCGAAGGTGACTTGCCATCTCTTGCCCCAGGAGGCTATGCTCTGCAGCGTCTGGTTGATGCGGACGACAGTGTTGTGGTGCTCACTCCTCTCACTGGTGAATGTGAGAGTACAGTCGTCTGCATACGCTGTTGCTTCAGGGACCAGCTGGAGGAGGTCATTAAAGTACACGTTCCATAATAATGGTCCGAGTACACTTCTTTGGGGAACGCTGGCTTTGACGGGATGTTCAGAGGAGGTGTGCCCATTGACCACCACACGCAGAGTCCTACCATGGAGGTAGTCTTGGAGTAGGAGTAGAAGGTCACCACAGATCTCCAGACTTTTCAGCTTGGTGGTGATGCCTTGATGGCACACCCTATCAAAGGCACCAGCGATGTCAAGGGCAACAACAAAGGTGTCTTTGCCACGGTCAAGGGAGCGGTTCCAGGCTGCTGAGTGAAAAAGAAGGCGATCTGCTGCGGATCTCCCCTGTCGGAAGCCAAATTGCCGGGAATTTAGCGGGAGGTGAGAGTCAAAGAATTGTGTCATCTTTGTGGCGATGATTGACTCAAAAACTTTCCCAACCACGGAGAGGAGGGAGATGGGGCGGTAGTTTTGAGGGTCACCTCTGCTCTTCTTTTTATGGATGGCGCAGACTCTCGCTACTTTCCACTGAGTTGGCCACTGTTGAGATGAAAGGCACTTCTGGAAGATGGAAGCAAGGGGCGTAGCAAGTTGTGTGGCGCATCTTTTCAGTATATGAGGACTGATGTTATCAGGCCCCAGCGCTTTCTTGGGATCAACTCGTTTGAGTTGTTGCAGCACCTCCTCCTTGGTGATGGTGATGTTCCCTAGTGCAGCTTTGGTGAGGGTAGGGACTGCAGGAGGTGCACGCTCTGGGTCACCAACTGACATCTTGGTGGAGAAGTGAGCAGCCAATAATTGTGTTTTATCATGGTCGTGTGTGACAACAGAGCCATCAGATGTTGACAGTGGTGGGATGCTGTCGTCGGGGGAGAAGCCCTGTTGTTGCTTGATGCTGCTCCACCACTCCTTATTACCCACTGACTGGCCTGTAAGTTTCTGCTTGAGGTGATCCTTCCAGCTTTTCATTGCATATTTCTGGATTATGTTCATGTGTTTGCAGGCCAGTTTGTGCAGGTGTTTATTTCTTCTAGTAGGGTGGGATTTATATCGCAGCCAGGCCTTGCTCTTTCTGTCTGCTGCCTTCCTGCATTGAAAGCCAAACCAGGGCTGGTCTCTCTCTCTCTCTCTCTCTCTCTCTCTCTCTCTCTCTCTCTCCTCTCTCTCTCTCTCTCTCTCTCTCTCTCTCTCTCTCTCTCTCCTCTCCTCTCCTCTCCTCTCCTCTCCTCTCCTCTCCTCTCCTCTCCTCTCCTCTCCTCTCCTCTCTCTCTCTCTCTCTCTCTCTCTCTCTCTCTCTCTCTCTCTCTCTCTCTCTCTCTCTCTCTCTCTCTCTCTCTCTCTCTCTCTCTCTCTCTCTCTCTCTCTCTCTCCTAGATAAGGTAGTGAGATAGTCCTACATAAGGAGTAACTCTGGTGTGATATTATCGAGTGTTCCCGCTTGGAAGGCCGTAACCCCATTTTCTTTACACTTTACGGTCCACCCTCCCCTAGGACCCGCGGCAAAGAAACGGGGGAAGAATATTCTGTTTAGTAAAGGGAAAACGATACACAACAAAAGAGAGAGAGAGAGAGAGAGAGAGAGAGAGAGAGAGAGAGAGAGAGAGAGAGAGAGAGAGAGAGAGAGAGAGAGAGAGAGAGAGAGGAGGGGTTAACAATATGACTATAAGGAAATTATACACTGAGGAATGAGATTATATTCTATTACTAGTTTGGTTTTATTTAATTAATGATAAAGTGTGTATAGTATTACAGAAAGGTTACCAAATCCCAGGAGTTTTTTTTCTTTTCTTTTTTTCTAGTAATAATCTCCCCCTCCTCCTCCTCTTCCTCTTCCTCCTCTTTTTTCTCTAGTTCCATCTTTCTTTTAATCATCATCTCCATCATCTACCTTTTCGTCATGGCCTTTCATCATCCGGTATTTTTTTTTTCTCTCTCTCTCTCTCATCCTCCGTTTCTGTTATCTCCCTTTCATGCTTGCCACAGTCCTCTCTCTCTCTCTATAATTCTTTTCCCTCCCATTTGCAATTCATTGTTCTTCCATCACGCATCCTTCTTTCCTTCTTTTACTCTCTCTCTCTCTCTCTCTCTCTCTCTCTCTCTCTCTCTCTCTCTCTCTCTCTCTCTCTCTCTCTCTCTCTCTCTCTCTCTCTCTCTCTCTCTCTCTCTCTCTCTCTCTCTCTCTCTCTCTCTCTCTCTCTCTCTCTCTCTCTCTCTCTTTTTTCTGGGCCGGATAGAGACGGAGGTATAATGATCATGTTACAAAGTTTGCCTGATTGGGGGTTTAGGAGACTGTTGAAAAGGAGTCTATTTGTAGCCTTGTGTTAACGATAGCGTGTTGAGATTGTGGTCATCATTCACGTAATAACCTCTTCCTTCCTTCTCTTCCTCTTCCTCCTCCTCTTCGACCTCCTTCTCCTCCTCCTCCTCCTCCTCCTCTTCTTCCTCCTCCTCCTCTTCTTCCTCCTCCTCCTCTTCTTCCTCCTCCTCCTCTTCCTTCTCCTCTTCCAACTCCTCCGTCTCTTTTTCTTCTTTCTTTTCCTCCTCCTCCATCTCTATTTCTTCCTCCTCGTCGTCGTCCTCCTCCTCCTCCTCCTCTTTCTCTTTCTCTTTTTCTTCCTCCTCTTTCTCTTCCTCCTCCTTCTTCTCCTACTGTTTCTGCTCAGCCATGTTCTTTTTCTATTTTTTGCGCTTTAAGAGATGAATAAAAATTGTATCTATGTGTGTGTGTGTGTGTGTGTGTGTGTGTGTGTGTGTGTGTGTGTGTTGTTCTGCTTTAATATGAAACAAGGTTCTTTCTCTTTTTTGAAACCTTTGTGTGTGTGTTTTTTTTTTGCTCTTTTTTATGGGTTTGTTTTAACTAGTCTGCGTGTCTTGCTTTCCTTAGCGCCATTTCTTTCCTGGACATATTTTTTTATCATATTTTTTTTACGATCATTCATATATTTTTCCTTGTATTTAATAGCGTGTCCTTACCGTGGAGTCATTTCATCCAAGTATTCCACGATGTTTTCCTATTGTAGTCGTCGTTATTGTGTCTGTAAAAACTTCCCGGTGCGAGTCTTCAGCTTTGTTTCTTTTATTCACAGCCTCCCTCCACTTTTTTCCCGGGTATTTGTTGTGATAGTCCCGCGTGTGTCTTGGGTCAACGGGGGAATGTGGATGAGGGGGCGTGGAAGTTTTGTCTGCCTTGGTACTGTCTCTTGTTTACCTCTCCTGAGCCTTACACACACACGCGCGCACACACACACGCGCACACACACACACACACACACACACACACACACACACACACACACACACACACACACACACACACACACACACACACACATAGCAGATTTCTAATGTATGTTTCTTGCACGTTTATTTCTTATTAATTATAGCAATCACGTTAGGTATTGCTATTTTATGGTTATTATTATTATTATTATTATTATTATTATTATTACCAGTAGCAATAGTAGTAGTCGTAGTAGTCGTATAAATCGCAGTAGTAGTAGTAGTAGTAGAAGCAGTAGTAGTAGTAGTAGTAGTAGTAGTAGTAGTAGTAGTAGTAGTAGTAGTAGTAGTAGTAGTAGTAGTAGTAGTAGTAGTAAGAGTAATAGTAGTAACAAGATATGTAATTTATAAGTGAAGTTCATTTCTTTCCTTCTTTTTCTTATTTGATGTTTGTCACACGTTTTCTTCCTCCACCTTTTTCCTCAAGTGTTTGCTCCTCCACACAGTCTTTCTCCTCTCCTTCCTTTTTGTTACCTCACTATTTTGCTGCAACACGAAAGGTGACGACCAAAAACAGCTTCACACACACACACACACACACACACACACACACACTCTCTCTCTCTCTCTCTCTCTCTCTCTCTCTCTCTCTCTCTCTCTCTCTCTCTCTCTCTCTCTCTCTCTCTCTCTCTCTCTCTCTCTCTCTCTCTCTCTCTCTCTCTCTCTCTCTCTCTCTCTTTCATATCCTTTAGTTTCCAGCAATGAACACACACACACACACACACACACACACACACACACACACACACACACACACACACACACACACACACACACACACACACACACACACACACACACACACGCAAAACACATTACATTCTCCATTCTCTATGTATCAGTTACCACCCCCCCACCCCACACACACACACACACATTTACAAATAAGAAAAGAAAAGCAAAAACCAATCTCCCATTTTCTTTGGCCTTCACCTCGTTCACACTCGTCCCAAGCAAGTACATTCTGGCTGATCCAATTTTACCCTGGCGAGGAGTTTGCACGCTGGCAATATTTGGCAGTCATCGTCCTCTTGCTCTTCGGTAAATAGGAACCAACCTGCCTTTCCTTTCTCAACGGGTCAAGGAGTTCCCCTATTTTCCCATTTGGCTCACTTTTGGAAGGAAAGGCGGAAAGAAAACGGAGGTAAGGGGAGAGTGTGATAAATTAAGGATGGAAGGATAAGGGAAGATAAAAAGAGGAGGAATTCATGCAGACAGAAAGATGAGCGAGAGAGAGAGAAAAGAAAAAGAGAAGGATGTATAGCTCCAGGGTAAAAATAGTTTATCATTAGTGATAAGATGGAAGAGAGAGAGAGAGAGAGAGAGAGAGAGAGAGAGAGAGAGAGAGAGAGAGAGAGAGAGAGAGAGAGAGAGAGAGAGAGAGAGAGAGAGAGAGAGAGACAAGAGAGAGAGTTAACAGAAAGAGGACCAAGCTAGCCTAGAAACAATACTGAGGGGAGATGAAAGATAAAACAACAAAAACATGTAAGGTTCCCCTCCTAGCTGACATCTATACAACTCTCGTTTTCTTGGGACCTGAAACAACCACCTCATGACCCAAAAAGAAAATGGACCCCCGCTATATATCAACACGGGGGTCCTGCACGAACAGTAGGGGTATGAACGCCCTTGGGAACGCCACGCAGAAGGGTTAAAGTCGTCCTTTCTACCTCACTTCACACCTCCATGCAGTGGTTGGGCAAACGGCAAGCCAATTCTTGAAAGTATTTTTGCCTAGGAACCAATATGTGGGGGGATTTCCCTTCCAAATTCTCTCTCTCTCTCTCTCTCTCTCTCTCTCTCTCTCTCTCTCTCTCTCTCTCTCTCTCTCTCTCTCTCTCTCTCTCTCTCTCTCTCTCTCTCTCTCTCTCTCTCTCTCTCTCTCTCTCTCTCTCTCTTTTTCTGTGGTGTTATAGGTGTAGTAATTATTTTACGGTCCTACCCGGCAACTGATTATACAGAAAGAAAAAAAAATCTTGTTTACGAAATTCACATGCTCTCTCCCCCTCTACTATCCTCCCAGCCTTCCCCTCCCTCATATCTCCCTCCTTTCTCCCCTGAATTGGCGGTAATCAGTGGGCAATAAGGCAGCAGAGGACGGGGAGAGAGCGAGGAAAAGGAGAAAGAGGAGGACGTGGAGAATGTGCAAGGGCGGTGGAGATGCGAAGTAAAAGGGAAAGATGTGAAAGGGAGAGGTAACGAAGATTAAGGAATGCAGGGAAGAAAGACAAATGGGGCGAGAGAGAGAGAGAGAGAGAGAGAGAGAGAGAGAGAGAGAGAGAGAGAGAGAGAGAGAGAGAGAGAGAGAGAGAGAGAGAGGGGGGGGAAAGAGAGAGAGAGAGAGACACGTGTGGTCGGTGAGAGAAACGAGAAGCATTATCTGGCTGGGACTGATCTTTATAGATGTTTTCGCTCCAGAAGCCAAAACATGCTAACACGGAGAGAGAGAGAGAGAGAGAGAGAGAGAGAGAGAGAGAGAGAGAGAGAGAGAGAGAGAGAGAGAGAGAGAGAGAGAGAGAGAGAGAGAGAGAGAGAGACAGAGCGAGAGAGAGAGAGAGTATTCACTACCTTCACTGCTACAATTTCTACCACTATATCATAAATACTACTACCAATCTTGCTACTATCACCACCACTACCACCACCATCACCACCACCACCACCACCACCACCACCACCACCACCACCACCACCACCACCACCACCACCACCACCACCACCACCACCACCACCACCACCACCACCTGACAAGACACCTCTGGAGGGGAAGAAAAGACGAAGAATCATTAATAAAATACTGATGTGTAATAAAACAAAAAACAATAAAAACAACGTGACAGCGAGGACATGTGGTACATTTTTCCTCTCACTATCTGTCTCACTTTTTCTGAAGGCACATTTGTCTTCTGTATTGGCGGGAAAGAAGATGTATTGTATATGCTTCCATTTTTTTCCCCACCCTTTCTACGTTTTCCTCCCTTAAAAGTGACGGCAGCAGCGATCAGTGAGAGTGACTGACTGACTGACTGACTGACTGACCAACTGAATGACTGATTTAATGAGTGACTGAGTAAGTTAATGAGTGGGCAAGTGACTGAGTGATTGAGGGAAGAGTCGAAAAAAGCTGCAAGAAAACAATGTTCTTCATAGCTATTATAACAATCTATCCACTCATAGTCATTAAATAGTAAACACATAAGTAAGTAAAGAGGTGTGATGAGATTCCAGTTAATCTTATAGCTGTAAGTGGCGTAAAATTCTCTATATTGAGCCTGTCAGTGCTATAAAGGCTGCGTTGTACATCACACGTTCATACACGGAAGCATAAACACCCAAAACTATCCTTTCTTTTTTTTACCAATGGTTGTTGATTTACTGTAACAAGAAAGAAAGTGGCAAAGGACTGAATGGGTGCTTGTATTCATGTATCCCTTTAAAATATGCTGTGGTTGAGATCGTAAAGGCAACATGGAGGAGAACGTGCAGCTGAGCGTGTGTATGAATAAGAAAAAGTAGGGTACGAATGTTTTCTAGGATAACAGCAGCAAAAAATCAGAAATATGCGTGCGTATGAGGAGAAATTGCAGACGATATGATTGATGTCCAAATACATGACAGTCACAAGTATATTCTTCAGTGACAAGGGAGAAAAAAAAATTATACTGCACGAGTTAAGATTTATTTGCAAGTAGCGTGACCTCGTGGAAGAAACTAGTAAGAACAGCGAGGGTTTTCTACTACTACAGGTATTATTACTATTACTATTACTATTATTATTATTATTATTATTATTATTATTAGTAGTAGTAGTAGTAGTAGTAGTAGTAGTAGTAGTAGTAGTAGTAGTAGTAGTAGTAGTAGTAGTAGTAGTAGTAGTAGTAGTAAAAGCAGATCAGGTTTTTTGTTAGCATCACTATTAATATTGTTATTATTCTTACATATGGAAAAGTGATATGTAGGGAGACTTTTTTTTTTATAAACATTCCCTTTTTATCTGTTCAATCACTGAATGTCAAACAGCCACGCACAGGTGAAGGACACAACAATCTCGAGACACGACACGCACCTACACACTCTCTCTCTACCTTGTGTGTCGCTGGAGAAAAGAAAAAATGACATGATTTTCTCTGTGCTGTCTTTAATGATATTGATGAACTAAGGATATATTTGACTCTTCCATCACCCCCTCCACCTTTAATCTACCAACACAACCACCTACCACCACCACAACCTATGCCTTCCTTCTCCCTCACCACCACCACCACCACCACCACCACCACCACCTCCACCTCTTACCTCCCTTATCCCTCATTCTCTCAGCAAACACACCGAAGAAGGTTCCCACGATAACAAGTTGTCTCTCTCTCTCTCTCTCTCTCTCTCTCTCTCTCTCTCTCTCTCTCTCTCTCTCTCTCTCTCTCTCTCTCTCTCTCTCTACTCTCTCTCTCTCTCTCTCTCTCTCTCCTCTCTCTCTCTCTCTCTCTCTCTCTCTCTCTCTCTCTCTCTCCTCTCTCTCTCTCTCTCTCTCTCTCTCTCTCTCTCTCTCTCTCTCTCTCTCTCTCTCTCTCTCTCTCTCTCTCTCTCTCTCTCTCTCTCTCTCTCTCTCTCTCTCTCTCTCTCTCTCTCTCCTCTCTCTCTCTCTCTCTCTCTCTCTCTCTCTCTCTCTCTCTCTCTCTCTCTCTCTCTCTCTCTCTCTCTCTCTCTCTCTCTCTCTCTCTCTCTCTCTCTCTCCCGCTCTCTTACCTGTAATTATGGTATTTTCAGACTTAATTTAGTTACCTGATATTGTGTTAGTGTGTTTGCAGCTGTGGTACTGTGTTGACCCTCGTTGATGTTGTGATATTTTGAAACTCACTTGTATGTTTTACTTTGCTCTTAATTTAGTTTTCTTGTTGCAGATATAGATAAAAGGCGAAGCTTGCATTGTATATTCTATCCTGCATTTTGTTTTTTATTTTCTTCTGTTGCTCTATGTGTGGATATACGTGTAGTAATGTGTTCAATTTGATTATAAGGTCGTAATGGGTGTGTGTGTGTGTGTGTGTGTGTGTGTGTGTGTGTGTGTGTGGGTGTGTGTGTGTGTGTGTGTGTGTGAGTGTGTGTGTGTGGGTGTTACTAGGGCAGTGTGTGGCGTAAGTTCTGTTGGTTAAAAAGTTTGTGTTACCTTCATCTACAACATTAGGTATACGTATCCATGTGCAATGTCCCTTATATAATCCTCATGATGGTGACAGTTCCAGGAAAAACATAGAACATTCGATTTTCCACGTGATAAATGTTTCCGGTATAGGCTTGAGAATGGCATAGAAGGAGGGAGGGAGTGAGGGGCGGCAGCATCACGGAGGATGGGCGTGGGTGGTGGTGAGGGCAGGGTGTACAAAGCAAGGAAGGTGCTGCGTCTGACCGATGGCTGCTGAGTAATTAATATCGTTTTCCAATATCACCAGCGGGGCCAACTGAAACACACACACACACACACACACACACACACACACACACACACACACACACACACACACACACACACACACACACACGCACACACATAAAAGCACATTTGTAATCAAGGTTTTTTTTATCTAATCAACACATTGTTTATGATATTATTATCCAGCAATTAATATTTTTTGTCATTAATAATTGATATTTCTAATGATAATGTGAAAACATTTCGTAATTTTCCCACTGGCATTGGATAACATTCTAGGTGATGTATGTCAACATATTATGTATTCATTAATGTATTGTATCGTTGCATAAATTACGAGAAACTTGTCTGGTTAATGCACAGGTTGCTCTAATATACTGTGTAAATATTGTATAAATAGTGTATTGAAGAGCTGATCCATTGCCTCAGCCATACATACTGACTAACACACACACAGACACACACACACACACACACACACACACACACACACACACACACACACACACACACACACACACACACACACACACACACACACACACACACACACTCATAACAGTACAAAGGACTACTTCGCTTAGCTATCGAGCGAAGAACACTAAATTACCTGTCATGATGAACCTGTGAGTCTGCCACGCCCCTGCACCGCCTCTGCACCACCCCTGCACCGCCCCTGCACCGCCCTCACACCTCGATAGTCCTTTCATCTTGACACTTTCTGGACCTTTTCAATTTCTCTTCCCGCACTTAGGAAGAGAAGAGGAATAGGAAGGGGCAAAGGGGCGGAGGAAACCTATAAGAGGGGAAGGTTCCTTACGAGGTTGCCGTGTTTTCGTGTTGAAGAGGAGGGAGGCCCAAGGCTGAAGGGAAATAGAAATAATCAATAATTAGTGGTTCTTTTGAAACCCTCCGTTCTATCCATGCTTCATCCGGTACGACCATTGAGACAAATAAGAACATTTAAATAACCTCTCAGGGACTGCAAATTGACATATAGACATTAATTCAAATATAACAAAAACGCCTTCTTAAGAGACGTAAAATTTATCATAGAAGAATATCCTGGAGGGTCAAAATTTATTCCTTTCGTAAGGGATTTTAAAACGCGCGTACATGCATACATACAGACACATACACATGCGCGCGCACACACACACACACACACACACACACACACACACACACACACACACACACACACACACACACACACACACACACACACACACACACACACACACACACACACACACACACACACACACACACACACACACACCACACACACACACACACACACACACACACACACACACACACACACACACACACACACACACACACACACACACACACACACACACACACACACACACACACACACACACACACACACATTTCTTCTCCACACACAGTTTTGTTTATGAATATCGCCACGGTGGGACTCTTACAGAAATGCAGACCGACACGACCAACTCCAAAGACGCAAGGAACTCTTGGCCTGCCACCTTAGTTTGCCTTGCGAGACACTCACCATTTCCTCGCTTCCTCATATTTCCCACCGCCAGCCAAGGCAAAACAATATTCCAGATTCTTTAAAAGTTGAGAGCCAGCTGGTGAAGTTTTGGCACGTCGCGGTCACGCTGAGAGAGAGAGAGAGAGAGAGAGAGAGAGAGAGAGAGAGAGAGAGAGAGAGAGAGAGAGAGAGAGAGAGAGAGAGAGAGAGAGAGAGAGAGAGAGAGAGAGAGAGAGAGATTACATAGGATTACATAGGAAAAATAGATACCAGGAAACCTATTGATTTATAACGAAGCAATCTGCTGAACTACGGACTATTTCTAATAAAATGCTTATTGAAAACAGGAGAGACTAAATCAAGTCCTTACCTACCCGCTCTCCCTCAACCAATGTGCCTGTAGGACTAAGTTAGAAGGGAACATTTGGTACATTGTGGAAAACGAGGACATGGAAATTTTGTTGTAAGAAATTAAAACAGTGATTGTGATGGTGACTGAAAATAGAAAGAAAAGGCGACAACGAAGAAAGAATGGGAAAGAAAAGAAAAGAAAGCGGTGAAAATATACGAAAGTTGTGGAGAATATGATCAGCTTATGCTTCCACCTTCTGTCGGGATTGTGTGCAAAGTGTGACCTGATCCGAGGCCACGGCAGACAATCCTGGACAACTTCCATTGTCCATGGTGAATTATTTGTGCTTGTCGTCAAGAAAAGATTGCCGTGTACGTGTGTGTGGGTGTGTGTGTGTTTGTGTGTGGGTGTGGGTGTGTGTGTGTGTGTGTGTGTGTGTGTGTGTGTGTGTGTGTGTGTGTGTGTGTGTGTGTACCATTGATCTTGTTTAATCTTTACATACACCAGAAAATACTGAAAATCATTTAGTTCATAACAACGACAATTATTAATTAATATATTGATTAATTAATATATTGATAATAGTAGTAGAAGGAGTAGTAGTAGTAATAGTAATAGTACTAGTAGTAAGTAGTAGTAGTAGTAGTAGTAGTAGTAGTAGTAGTATAGTAGTAGTAGTAGTAGTAGTAGTAGTAGTAGCAGCAGCAGCAGCAGCAGAATAACATAACCCGAGTGTGTGCAATGTTAGTGAACATTTACTATTATTCTTTTGTTTCATGAACATTTTTACAATAGGTATTTCAGGCTTTGATGGATTACCTGAATGTGATGAACCGAGGTTACTGCTGATGTTTTGCACTCTAACATTTTTGCTGCATTCTTTATTTTGTATATCCATGTATTCCCTTTCGTGTGCTTTTAAGTGTATTAACAGTGGCAATTTTAGCTGACGTACAAGAGCATGAAACACATTGACATGACTCACATTATTATTGTTATTATTATTACTATTATTATTATTATTATTATTATTATTAGTAGTAGTAGTAGTAGTAGTAGTAGTAGTAGTAGTAGTAGTAGTAGTAGTAGTAGTAGTAGTAGTAGTAGTTGTTGTTGTTGTTGTTGTTGTTGTTGTTGTTGTAGTAGTAGTAGTAGTTGTAGTAGTAGTAGTAGCTAGTGTTGATGGTGGTCGTAATAGTGATTGAAATAGAATATTGTTTATGCCACGGTAAAGTTGAAGGAGGGAAACTCAACCATCATGTCACATTTCTTGGTTTACGTCGTGTGTTTTCCATGCATTACTTTACCAACACCAAAACCCCCGTTGCAAAATACTGACATGTCTACCATTTTAAGTATACGTTACCTAGCAAATACAGTTACATTGCAACTCCTAATATTTTGTTCAGAAAACTTATATACAAAAAAGGAAAAAGGGTAGAGGTGAATATGATTTTTGTTTCGTCCATGTGTTGCACCAGAGACACACAGATCTGAGTGTCCATCAATACCCTTCCACTGTCCTGCCTTACCCTCCACAGCGTCACAGCGGCGTTCTTGATCTTGATCTTGATGTTGACTAGCAGTTGGTCTGGTCGGACGCCGCGCTGTCTTGTCTCTGAGTTGTCATCAGCCATGCTATGAATTTATGATGCGTGTGTTTGTGTGGTGTCAGGCGAATCGGTGACTACGACAAGCGCTCTCTCTGACCTCGCTGCAAAGTGTTCAGCTAAGGAATGTTCGCTGAGGCTTGTCTGTCATTGTGTGATGGGTTGTATATTTCATGCCAGTTGATGCCGACATGTATCAATCTTGAGTTTTTTTTATATTGTACTATGTTAATGTTTTTCTTTTCTTTTTACTGTTTTTAATGTGTATATTCATTAATTCAATTTCGTGGAGGACAGTGCCGTTGAAAGAGATTAGAGCAAGGCATCCGTTCTGAGTTTGTATTATGATGGTACGTACAGGATATTTTTTAATTGTTTTTACTTTACTTTTTAGACGAATATTTTGTCCGATAATTGGCCTTGAAAGCTTCGTGGGTGATGCAGGAATGTTTACATAACCTTGAATATACCTGGCCATCCTGTAGGTCAAGTTTTAATTAGCAGCAACCTCAGCACTGGAAAAAAATGAGATAGATTGTTAATCTTTCCGGAGTGGAGGTTCTGGAATGTATAAAGTTAATTTCCCTTGAAACATCGACCTCCAAATGCAATTCTTGTAAAAGGAATGAAAATTAAACGTACTCCTGCACTCAGAGAAATGGACCAGCTTGCACCGCGTATAATAATGCACCAGGGATTCCGTTGTTTTGGTGGAGTGGTTGCAGACCTACACACAGCAATGGTTTGGTCAGGCTCCGGTGCTCTCTTTCCTTCATAAATTTGGTGTGTTGATTGTTCTCATCTGCAGTTTGCTGGTCCTATGTTTTACTTAATTGTAGTTTTCACTGAGTTGTGCTGCGAGTGGTACTTGATATCACCTTCTAATGCTACTGAATCACTTCTTGTTCAGTCGATAATTTCTGAGTGAAATAATTGCAAATCATATAGTATTTTCCCCATTAAAAAAAATACTTTTCCAACCGTCTGTCTTACCTGAAGTGAATCTACTCTGCATCTAACTTCCGTGTACTAAATCAGAAGAAAATTCCAATTTGGAAATTAAATTGACCTCATAAACAACAATACTAGATTATATAAGAATATTACAGTATGAATATAGTTTTCACGTGAGTTGGTGATGGAGGAACATCATGATATTATCAGTTCCATAACATCTCACGTGCACTGAATCCTCACATTACTGGAATACGCATTGGAATTCGTGGCCGCATGCCTTCCCTTTTCAGTATAGAAGAGTTTGGTACCAACTCCCTCATACTCTCCATTGATTAATTGGGGAGAGAAACAGCACTGCGGCTATTAACGTTAATTAACTCGGACTTATTGGATTAAAATATTATTTCGAGGCTGGCGGTGATATCACATCGTTATGAAAGCAGCCGCCAGATGGAGCATTACTTGGCAAACCGTAAATATTTTTATCCAACCTCAAAATACGACAACATGAGAGAAGTAGAGTGAACCAACAAGTAAATAATATCTTGTGTGGTTTCATTAAGATTAGTAAGTCCATTTGTAACCAATGAAATTCTAAGAAACTTAATTTCAGCCTTTACTACAGAATAGTATGATAATATAACAGACATTAAGTAAAGTGCGACCATAGGCATTGTTACAGTAAAGGTATATCTAGTAGTAGTAGTAGTAGTTATGATAGTAGTAGTAGTAGCATTACTGGTGGTGGTAGTAATTGTAATAGTGATAATGATAATGAAATGATACTACTACAACTAATAATAATAATAAAAATAATAATAATAATAATGATAATAAT
>JAPQNM010000040.1:13005611-13008111 GCA_029783475.1 Metacarcinus magister | reverse complement strand
AAATTAAAAGGAATGTCCTTTTTCTCCGATTTGTCATGACCGTGATGAGAACACTCGCCTCCCAACATTGCAGTGTTATATACAAAATTTAAGCATCAATGTTTATTTAGGTGTCGCGATGTACACGTCTTTCTTTCTGGTAAAATAAGAAAATATAAGTGCTGTGACCTGAATGCCATGCTGGTCCACGTGTTTTTTATGGTGGCGCCACAGAAGGTATATACGCCTGTCACCCTCCATACGGCTACCGACGTCTACCTCTGTGCCATTACAATAACGAAACAGAAAGAGAAAGAGAGACGTGCAGAACCTTAGTGTGTGCCAGTCATATGTTCCAGCGCCAGACTGTTCGCCTCAATGCCAATGTGAGTCAGTGTTTTCTTTAGATAAGGGACTAAATGCCGTAAGATAAGATAAAGATGAAATAGGAAGAGAGGTGTGATCATAATGGCAGTGAAGCAAGATACATTCCATGGTAATCCTCGAAGAACATTTCAGTTGAGTTCACGTGTGCATTGTATTTTTTATACTTAATGTTTGGGAAATTATTAGACAGCGTTATATTCTCAGGTAATATGCGGTGCGGTGTCGTGCTGAATGCTTTTAATTAGCAACACTTCAGGTCAGCCAGCATCATGTTCAAGGATTGTTTATGTCAGTGGATGATTTGTAGAATATTTTCATTGTTATTTTTATGTGAAAGTTTGGCGTGCATGCATGTATTTTATTTATGATTTGTTTATAATCTACGTGTTCATTTTTGTATATTGTTGTTTTTGTTTTTGTGAAAATGTGAACTTTATATATTCTGTCTATGTGTTGTTGTTCACTTCTGGTTCATGGTTGCTGCCGTGTCAATCTTGAATAAAACTGCCCACATGGGAGGCGCGTCCCAACATTTGCTTCACTCCATCCGACCAAATTCCCCCGTGACCTGTTGGGGCCGCGTTGCCACCAACACTGACATGTATTTTCGGTAATGCAACACGAGATAAAGGACCAGGCTTTGTGTGTTGCAAGCTCCTGCAATACTGACATTGTTATTTGCTCGGAGCTCACACCAATAACAATAACAGTGACGCGGCCGTGTTGGCAAGTCTGTGTACGTACAAACAACTCAGGAAAAAAAGAAAAATTAAATTAAACCTGGAAAAAAGTGTTACGTTTACTCCAGCATCCCTCACGCTACGGATCAGTAAACATGGCAGCATTAACTCTAACCTTATGGGACCATCAATAGTCATGTTGGCGAGGGAGGTTTGGTGGCCGGTGCATGCACGGCTGTGTCCCTCGCGAGCACGGGCTACCTGGCACCATCTCGCCAATCAATCTTAGATGTTTTTCCTTGTCGATGTTGTTTACAAGTGTTGTTCCTGGCGAGGGGCCTCAGGGAAATCTGGCAATCAGGTGAGGGCGGTGAGCTTCGGGAGGACCGGGAAAGCGCGACTCACTCGGTTGTGTTTTTTATTCTAAGGATCTATTTCCGGGATCTTTGAGAACTTGTCTTATGAACGGTGCACAACCTCCAAAGTCTTCTTGAAAAGGAAGCAGATCAAGATTTATCACACTCGTCATAGAAAAAATAAGCTTTATCTTAATCAGAAACTCGAGGAACATGATCCATGAGGATTAAAATATGTAATTCCTTAGCTGAAAGTAACCATAGAAACCTTCACCGAGGGGAGCGTCAAGTGGAATTGAAGGCATTTCGGTATGAAACCAACAGGTTCCTTTTGGTATAATTGGTAGATGAAGGGAAGGCAGCAGGTAAAGGGAAGCTTGATCCGGAGGGGACGTGTAGAGTGAAGCGAAATTTCCTATCCTTTCCACTGATTCAGTCTTATTTTAACGTCCAAACCGGACGCGAGGCAGAAGCGAATATGACGTGTTTAAGAGACGAAACAAAGAGCTGCCAGGTGGTCGCAGGAAGCACGAAGGCTTACCGAGCGCGGTGCCTTCCAGTGAAAATTTATTCTAGAATTATTTCTTCTGAATCCATGTACCCATGGAAATCACTGACGTCACAGAATCCTAAGGCTGCCAGCCTCCCCTTCCTCCTGCACGGAACATTACGTGCTGGATCTTAGAACAATATTTCCCTGTTAACCTTCATCGATCCTAACAGGATGTGACGTTAGAAAAAAATAAATGTAAAAGTCACACTGTTTATAATTCACACTACGTATACGTAATTAAAGAAACTTCCAATAATGTTTCACTGCAGTTATGTTATTGGCTTTGCCAGTGACATATTGTGATGTAACTGTAGGATGGCGGCGAGGTGAGTGTTGATGAACACACGTGACGCAGGTGGCTCGTAACGTGATTAGAGAAGAACCAGGAGACCCAGGACTGCCGGCAGTCTGCATCCACCGTTGATGAAAGTAACATTTGCATTTAATGGAAACATTTCCACTGAAAGTGAAAATCCACATTTGAAGTCTTTAAATGAAGTATGTCGATGACCATTGCAACACGCGTCCCTGGTTAGAACTTTTGA
>JAPQNM010000040.1:12973111-12993111 GCA_029783475.1 Metacarcinus magister | reverse complement strand
CACAGGCTAAGCAAAGGCTATGTTGAAAAAATAATACCTGACCTTTCCGTTTTAAGGAAGGATGTTGACGAAGTTGGGAAGTGGAATAGGAGGAGGAGGAAGATGAAAAATATAAAAACATCAATACAATAAGAATAAAAAGAAAAGACGTAAGGAAGAGGAAATTAAGAAGAACGATAAAAAAGAAGGAAAAGGATGACTTGTATTACATAGGATTACATAGGAACAATAGATACCAGGATAGTTGTTGGTTTATTACAAGAGTTTAGACTGACTTGGGGTATTACGTCAAGGGCGCCGCTACCTGTGAGCTGCTACATGCACCAGATACTCAAGCTTCGGTGAATGAATTATTGAATGAACGTGTTGCTGAACTTCGAACTGACTGTAACTTTGTAGCTCTTGCAATGATGTATAGTCTTGCTCAGAGGATATATTTGGATTAATTGTATTTCTATGTATTCATGCTCCTCATTTGTTTAGATTTCGGTTATATGTAGCTAATTTTTCTTTGACTGGACTTTGAAATATGTTTTTTGGGGGGTTTTTTTAGCAATTTAGAGACAATTGCACTATTTTAGCAAAGACGTTACTGGTTGTTCAAATAAGAATGGATTGATCTTGGTTTCGTAGGAGATTTTTCTTTCATACTTGCAGTTTTTTATTTATGTTTTCTTCGCACGCACTTTTAAGATCAGCGTAACCATTGAAATCCACAACTAACTGCAGATGATTTCTATCTTTTATAAACCTTTCTTTCTCCATTCAGCAATGATTTTTTTTATAAACATTTAATCATCCATTGTGGTTTACATTTATTGATTCCTCGTCGTTGATGTGGAATGTTTCAATTTACAATCGAGTTAAGTTTAGTTTTGAACTTATTGTACATTTTATCTATGCTACTATCATCATATAAGCGATTTCCTTTGGCCACGAGAAGAAGGAGTAAAAAATAGGAAGAAACTGAAGAAGAAGAAGAAGAAGAAGAAGAAAAAAAAGAAAAAAAAAAGAAGGAAAAGGAGAAGAAGTAGAAAAAGGAAAAAAGAAAAAGAGTGAAGAAGGAAAAAAAGAAGAAAAAAAGGAATAGGCAAGCGGCTGTTCTTCAAGATGAGGCAGTGAAGCTAAACAAAGGTCAACAAATAAGAGGCGTTTTCTCCCCATTAAATCATGCGATATTAAGGGTCTGTCCAATAATTCTCAGGGTTTGCATGTTAAAATGAAATGAGTATGACATTTAAGCTTCTGAATTACTACTCTGAGCCGTGAGTTAAATCCTTGAGATATTGTTTGTGTAAATTGCACCGAAAATAAGCTAAGTTGTCCATCATGCTCTAAAATGGCAGGTGAGGTGAGGCGAGGTGAGAAGGGCCAGGTGTGTGTGTGTGTGTGTGTGTGTGTGTGTGTGTGTGTGTGTGTGTGTGTGTGTGTTTGTAAGCTCTTTAGCACAGGTGAGTATAGGAGTAACGAGGAAGCTGGTGGAGGAGCAAAGAGGAAGAAAGTTAAGTAGGTTTCGAAAGTTTGAGAGAAGCTAAAGAAAGGAGCAAGAGGAAAAGAAATCTCTGAGGGTCTAATAAAGAAAGGCTTAGAGAGAGAGAGAGAGAGAGAGAGAGAGAGAGAGAGAGAGAGAGAGAGAGAGAGAGAGAGAGAGAGAGAGAGAGAGAGAGAGAGAGAGAGAGTTAGTTTCACCGGTTTTCCTAGCCTTTCTGATACATGGGGCTGTCCATCATACCTAAGCACTTACATTGTCTCCATTGGAATCTCGTGTTGTCATTTACCGAGATTTGTAGTGAGAGTGGCGAGCATTCTCCTTCCAACTCCAATGGTTTTCTGCTGCTCCGTCAGTTTGTCATGGTGTGTGTGTGTGTGTGTGTGTGTGTGTGTGTGTGTGTGTGTGTGTGTGTGTGTGTGTGTGTGTGTGTGTGTGTCCGTTTGTGTAAAAAGTTTTATCATTCCACGTGGAAGCAATTTTTTTTTCTTTCAGTTTACTCATATTTTTATCATGGTCGATTTTCTTTCATTTCCATTTTTTTTTCTCTCTCTCTCTCTCATACACACACACACACACACACACACACACACACACACACACACACACACACACACACACACACACACACACACACACACACACACACACACACACACACACACACACACACACACACACGAGATAAGCTGACACACCTGCTAGATTAATATGTGTGGCTGTCACTATGAAGACTTAAAGCTGAGCCCTCCTAGCCCAGACACATGAGCCCGAGACGCCTCACTCCTGTCGGTGGCGCGGACGTCCCCTTCCTAATAACCTGATAACCCGTGTGTGTCAATAGAGTTCATGATATTTTAGTTTATTCTGTTGCTCTTTTATTTTGCGTCTAAATTGTGCAACGTTACATTAACAAACAAGAGAAATTGTATAAGCGTTTAAAGTGTTTTTATTCGCTAGTTGGGTTATTTTTCTTTTTCAAACTTGTAAAACGAAATTAGATGAAAGAGTGTGGTATTTACATTTTTTGTTTTCCGTCTCGTATACTTTTTGTTGTGGGAGGGAGTGTGAGGGAGTGAGACGCCTGGCCGGGTAATAACACCCATATGAAGAAGAAGACGCGGGGGCAAAAAAAAAGGGAGGGGGGATTCTAGCATGAAAGTGGAATATCAATGCTGGTGGGAGAGATTTATGTTGATAGTGCCACAGAAAATGGATAGCTGAAGGCGGAAAAAGGGAAAGCGAGTGGTAAAGGGAGATGGGGCGTTGTCTTAAGGAAGGGAAGGAAGGGGATGAGAGGATGACTGATGGAAAAGAATATAAAATGGAATGTAACTATGCAGCGATCAAGTGTTTGTTTCCTTGGAGGTGTTTTGTTTAAAGAATGAGAGAGAGAGAAAAAAAATTACAAGGAATTACAAAGAAAAACAGACCACACGAATCCTAGGGTCCCAATTAGGTAGTCCGTCCTTAAACTAGAGTAAATTTTATCTAATGCAAACATGATCACAATTTAAAAAGTCAGAAACAACATTCTTTAACAGCCTGCAATACGCTGGGTTATATAACCTTTATCGGAAACCTTGTTGGAGGAAATGGTAGTCTAGTTTGAGTTAAAAGGAATTAATTGTGTGTACAATGGCACCATGGAAGGTGGGAGTATATTCCACTCTCTAACGACTTCATTGGTAAAAAAAAAATAATCTAGTGCAGTCAAATTGTATTTGTCTACATTTAAGTTTTACTCTGTTACTTTTCGTTCATGAAAAGTCATCATTGAAAACAGTTTATTTGCGTCAACATTCATAAACCCTTTAAGTATTTAAACACATTCATTAAGGTTTCCTCTGAGGCGACGTTTCTTGAGAGAGAACATGTACAGTCGTGCTGCTTCTCTTCATAAGATTTATTACGCAAAGACGGGATACTTTCGTAACCTTACGCTGGACACTTTCTAATTTTGTTATGTCCTTTGCAAGGTGAGACGACCAAAATTGCACTGCAAAATCCAAGTGAGGTCTGACTAAACTGATGTATAGAGATAATATATATATATATATATATATATATATATATATATATATATATATATATATATATACATATATATATATATATATATATATATATATATATATATATATATACATATATATATATATATATATATATATATATATATATGTATATATATATATATATATATATATATATATATATATATATATACATATATATATATATATATATATATATATATATATATATATACATATATGTATATATATATATTTATATATATATATATATATATATATATATATATATATATATGTGAGTGTGTGTGTGTGTGTGTGTGTGTGTATATATATATATATATATATATATATATATATATATATATATATATATATATATATAGAGAGAGAGAGAGAGAGAGAGAGAGAGAGAGAGAGAGAGAAAAAAAAATTGTAGGTGTTGTTGCCGTGACCTTAGGTGTTGCATTTCAAGCATGACATTTTTATGTACCTTTATTTATAACATCTGGATTGTTGCAACATTTTCACAACGATAACGCCATCAGATACGTGGTGCGTGTTAATGGTAATTAAAAAATAATTTAATCTAACTACGTTGTCAAGTCACGTAAGACTACAAACGTATGTTGGACCAATTGTGATTACAGTTACTAATCGCGTCAGCATCTCAATCAACCTGTTCTTTGTTTGTAAAAGATTAGCCATCAAGATTATCACCCAATTTATATCTATTTATGACAACCTCTTGCCTCCGCTGCGTGACACCTGGAAGTCTGCTGAGCGAAGCTGGATGATACGGAACTGAATGAAAAACAAAGCAAAACATTATTCTGCCGCAGCTGACTTATGATTGTCGATATGAAGCAACTGAATATTTCATGGAAACATTGTAGTATTTATTGGAGGATACTGAAGCACATGAAGAGTTTTCCTTGCCAGGCAGAACACACTCAGCTCCTGGTGCTCGCGCCCGCACAGTGTTCCTGAGACGTGCAACGATGACAAGTGTCGTGCCGTGTAAGTTTTTGTAGTGACGTTTTTGTTTTTCTTTGTTAGTCTGTGTGTGTGTGTGTGTGTGTGTGTGTGTGTGTGTGTGTGTGTGTGTGTGTGTGTGTGTGTGTGTGTGTGTATCTCTGGCCTGTTGCCTGGACACGCTGCACATGTCTCAGGCGTAATGTCTTGGCACTTTATTTGCATTTCTTTTAAAGGTGTTTATGGTGGAAGGATTTATCTTATTCAGTTTATTATTCATTATACTAATCTATTGATTTTCCTTTTTTTCAAAATCCCATTTAACATAAAAGAAATGTTTAAATTCGGGCATTTCCCGAATAATCGATTATTTTTAAAGGTATATCTTGTGACCTTTGAAAAGTTTAGAGTGTAACACTGTAAACACAAACATGACAGTTGCATTGTGTGAGTCGTCGGTCACGTTAGCAGGGACTACTGCGTGCATTATGGAAGCAATGGTGCCACACACACACCATTACACTGCTATACAAGTGTTTTGGATTGAGAGTCCCTCCATCATCCCCTTTACGTTTATGAAATGTGATTTCCATTTGGAGTAAAGTCAATCTTCTTCCGATGACATGCACTACTTGACGATAGAGAAGCTGCGTCTGTTCCAGGAAGACTTGAGGCTGGACAGTCAACGTTGAGGCTTTCCAGCGAGTCAGTTGATGGGAATGTATGTAGGACTCGTCACTGCGAGAGGAAAGGGGAAGTTTTTCCTCGAGCGACACATCTGCTGCACTTTTCCTGTGGTCAAGGCTTCATTGTGTCAGAACCTTGGACAACAATCATCCTGCCTCACTGATTCCCGTTAGAAGCTCATCGATGTTGTCGTTGCAAACAGTATATGTATACATGTTCGGCCTGAAGACACTAAATAATTCAGATCTGTTAATGATTTACAGGTCTTGATAATTGCACACTACAGGCAGTAAAGGTGTCAGCATCAAGTTGAAATGTTGCTAGTCTTGTATAAACTAAATCTCTACCGGTTATTAATATTCTAGACACATACACACACACACACACACACACACACACACACACACACACACACACACACACACACACACACACACACACACACACACACATACACACACACACACACACACACACACACACACACACACACACACACACACACACACACACACACACACACACACACACTGACAGTTTTTTTTCTCTCTTTCTTTGTTTTAATCAGTGCAAATTATGTTGCTTTAGCTCTTCATCAAATCTGGGTCAGTTTCGTAGCAACTGCAAACAAACATACACTGATCGATGTCATTGGAGCACAAAGGCTGCATATCACCAACTATGTCGTTCATTGCAGACTAAAAAATGTGTCATTGTTTAATTTCCCTTGACAGTTGCGTTCATAGCGAGTATAACCTGATCGTGTCCTTTTCGATGTCAACGCTACCGTCAACTATGATTACAAATGGAAAGTAGTAAGAGTGATTTGAACGGGCGATCCTTTTCGTCTCACTCCAAATTCCTGGAAGGATTAATTTCTCAAAGAGGTATTGTATATGCTATTTTGTTGTCAGCACGCACGGATAAAAGATGGCATGAATATTACTCAAAAAGGTGTAAATATTCATCGTTTTTACACTGGTATCTAGTTACAATAGAAACCAGAATAAATGGCAGTTTCATTTGATTGATTTTTTTTTCAAAATTAAAAACAGCGAAATAAATCATTTCAAATTTCTAATTGACATGAAAACATCAATAAAATTTTTTTTATAATAACATAAATGTATTAATTTTAGAATGTAGAGAGAGAGAGAGAAAGAGAGAGAGAGAGAGAGAGAGAGAGAGAGAGAGAGAGAGAGAGAGAGAGAGAGAGAGAGAGAGAGAGAGAGAGAGAGAGAGAGAGAGAGAGAGAGAGAGTAAAAAAAGTCACATGGGGGCTTAACGAGGTTGTTGTGACAAGGTGTAAATATCTTTCGGCGTCTCTCCTTCTGTCCCTTGACTTGGAGGAGAAGAGGAAGATTAGGACAGTCTCAAGGGACACAGATAGCCTTTTTTCGTTCTTTTTCATGGGTGGAGAACCGGTGTAGCATGAGCTGGGAGGAGCAGTGGACTGTGTGGGCGTGGATGACGACAAGAGAAGAGAGAGGATTGGGAAGGGAGAGTGATGGACGCGAGGCAATCAAACGATGATGGTTGTGAAAACGAGTATAGGTTGTCTGCACTCATATGTATTGTTTTGTCTCGATTAACCAATACTTTCCACACTCACGATGCACCATTACCTTGGAGTTATCCCTTCATATCCTGTAAGTCAACATAGCCTCGCTCTGTATGTCTGACTTTAGAGCTGTAATAGGCTTCTGGACCCATGTGCTGTGCGTGCCGGTATTCTAACTGTGTTCCATTACGCTGGGCCGCTTGGAACCCCTTGCTGCGTCCCTCTGAGCAACTCGGATTTAGGGACGTACACACCATCACCACCACCCCCTCCACCATCACCTCCACCACCACTCAACCTGCTGCTGGTTCTCTCCACTAAATAATTTTCATAGTTTTTTCCATAAAATCGTTGTGTAAAAAAAGAAAAAGTTTTATTGGTGCAGTATAGTAACGCTGCAACAAGCGGAGTGGTTGGAAGGGTTAGCGGAGAATGGAGGATGATATCAGGCAAGGTTACGGTCTACTCCCCTGACCTGCTGACCTGCCTTGCCTTGTCCTGTGGTGGTGGTAGGCCTCGGGGTCAAGGGTCTTTATCTTCACCTCATCATTAACTCAGGAAAAAATAGTGCAATGTTTTTCAGAGTATGATAAAAGTTAGTTTGTTTCAGTTTTCCATCATCCGGGTTTTTCAACTTTTCTTTTTGCAGTGTTAGGGAGGCTGGACCGGCACAAGCACCGGGTATACCTATTCTCGCCACCACTTTTTGATAGGGGCTCTCAGCTGATACACCCTTTATATAAAAAAGAATAACTGCCTCTCCTGATGGCTAGCCAATAACTGCCAGCGTCCCCCCACCCCCCACCCCCCCGTGCCACGTCAGGCGGGAAACGACGTTGTCTTTAGGGAAGGGGATTTTTATATAATATGTAAGCTTAATTACACACACACACACACACACACACACACACACACACACACACACACATGCTTATAGTTTGAAATGTGTCTCATTTTCGTTTGCAAGAAGATTTTGAAAACTATTTACCAGTACAATATGGAAATGTGGTTATTTAAAATGAGTTTTTCTCATTATAAAGATGTTTTGGGGATTAAAGAAAAACAAGATGAAGATGATTGTGGGAATAATATTCGGTTTCCCTGCTTGACCATTTAGTTATGCAGAGAATCAATTAAGCCTCTGTGATTTGTGTATTAGAAACTCATATTTCCAACACCTACACCCGTTTTCTGCAAGACTTGCTAGATTAGGTATTATTTACCCTGAAAAGAAAAAGTCTTCGCGCTTCCGCGAATAGACTTTGTAATATTTTTTCATTAGAAAGTTAATGCCTTAGTCCACCAACCACACACAGACATCACGAAGACTCTTTACATGCGTGTTGCCAGACACGCGAGAAAATCTGAGTTGATTGTGAATATTATTTCATTAGTTTGAATCTCATAAAGTAAGGACTGGCTCGCCTGTGTGTCTTGCGGGGAAGAATGTAAGACGTGCTACGTTCCACATCTCTTTGTGCGTGCTATTCGAGGGCTTTTCGGGACTGATAACATCTTATATGCGTGATATGCACCAAAACTTGTGCCCTGCGCATTATTAATCAGAATCATAATATTGTGTTTTTTACAAAGAGCTGTGTATGGTGTAGAGGTGGACTCTAGGACAGTAAGGGCAGCAATGTATGGTGTGAAGGTGGACACTGCTCTTCGTCTGGCATGAAAACGTTGGTCTTGTGACTCCACCCTGCACATCTCTAATCTTTCCCTTGGCGTGGCGCCTCAAGCCACCATTCGATGCATTTCGCTGCTTCACGAGTCGCAGCTGGAAACCAAGTTTTTGTGTTGACAAATTATGCTGCTGTATCCGTCTTTACCTTTTATATTAGAAAACTCGGAATTTGAAATATGGACATTACCTTTCTGTGCTCACAAAGCTTTGTGTTCACATGTGTGATAGAGGCGCGAAGTTTTCTTTTTGCCAGTTTGTCTTTACTGTCGAGGTTTTGTTGTGTTTCGTAGTTTGCTTCGAAGCATCAGCCTAACATTTTGTTTTGAGTGTGGCTGGAAATAGTCAGCTGAAAGGAGAGCTGTCTGTGAGGTATATGTCCATGTGTCTTCTGAAATCAGCCCTTGAATTAGATCAAAGTGAACCATGAACGAGTTTTTAGATATCTGCTCCGCTGAATGCCAAGTTCAGGGATCACTTATATATTATCAGATTGATTCCTCAAGGTTTTCGTAGAAATGTGTCGGAGCAGAAAACAAAATTACCCTCATTCACCCCGGCTGTCAGCTGGGGAGCGTGGGGGGCATGCCACCGACCCTTTATATCTCTTGACCTGAATGTCTGCCTCCCAGGAACCAGGAACCTGCTGCTAGCGTGCAGGAACTAAGTTTGCCTGGGGTCCTTGCACTGTCAAAGACACTAATGCAAGGGATGGTGGAGGGTAATCGAATAAGCCTCCCCACCCATACTCCGCGGTCCCGTGGTGGTCGTGTTACTGATATGGTCTCACTGTAGAGGATACTTATTCTGCTTATGTCAAGAGAACACTGTTTTTTCGCGTAGCATGATGGTTGCTGACAGAATGTTTTAGAATAAGAAGCAGAGTTATTCCTGGTTTTGGCAACTCTGTCGTCGTAGTACCAATTTGGAGGAGGTACCCAAGTTGTGTCGTTCAGTATGGAAGCAGTTCTATGGTTTCCTATTCTTCATTATTTGTATACTTGAATATCACCAACGAAACATTTTACAGTTACTTTCAAGTACTTCTTTATTCTTGTTTAATTATGCACATTTTGGAAGTATTTTTATGGATTTGATTTACACAATATAATGGAATTCTTGTTGCCTTAATTAAAACTTTAAAAATCACCATTGGATTGATGCAAATTAAACCTGCATGGAATTTTACATTTATGTCAACAGAAAATTTTAAGAAATCGCAATAAATGGTATCATATATTTCGTAGTAAACTTGCACCTTTATAATGCAATCGTCACCCATCCAATATCGTGCGTCGCCGCCGGTGTAGGAATGTCAATAACAGACCGTGGTGGTGCGGCGAATTGGACTGTAAGTGTGCTGTTGCTGATTCCTTTTATATATGAAGAAAAAAAATCAACAGATACCCATATATGAATTCATGAATTACGTTGTGTTGAGCTGGATTTTCATCTCTGTAAAGCGAAACAGGGAGAAGAAAATTCATTGAAATCAATATGTAAAAATAATGTAGAGTGGAAAGCCACAATACATTCACACATTTGTTCCATGCAGGAATGAACAAAAAATTGGTCTTAAGCCTACTCAGACAGAGAGTGCTTTGCATATAATAACTGGAACCTTTTTGAAAGGTGGTAAATGCGGTGATGGAGAGAGTGGACGACAGTCAATGCATTAGTGGTTACTGAGTGTCTCCATGTGGGACTGTTTCAGTGCCGCGCCTTGTGTAAGTTATCGTACTTAGTTCTTATATGTTTTATCATGTGAATCTGCTTTTTATTCTTCTATAACATGAAAAAAGATGAATATATATAAATATATATATATATATATATATATATATATATATATATATATATATAGTGTGTGTGTGTGTGTGTGTATATATATATATATATATATATATATATATATATATATATATATATATATATATATATATATATATACATATATAAAGGAACCTTTCTTTTTCAGAAATAAATCATGACCGTCATTATTCAATATTCTCAGCATCTATTATTCCACTGCAGGCCTTGCACTGATTTTCTGTCCTAAATAAATATATTCTTTAACACTTTATATTACTTCATCATCTACTTCAATCTCATGGTCTAGTAGATAATTATTGAAGGTTACCTTTGTTTTCTTCATATTCATCTTCAAACCTACTTTCTGGTTTTTTCTGTGTAATTACAAAATTATCTGCCGGAAAAAAGTATATATACACACACACATATAGTTATTCATAAATGTATTCATGAATAAATTCAAAAATTAGTCAGGAAATGTTTGCATTCGTATTCCGTCACCGAACTAATATATTCTTCACCACCCCACCCTTGATTTCCTGCATATCGCCATGAAACACACACACACACACACACACACACACACACACACACACACACACACACACACACACACACACACACACACACACACACATACACACACACACACACACACACACACACACACACACACACACACACACACACACACACACACACACACACACACACACACACACACACACACATGGCTGTAAAACTCACAGCACGTAACTTCACAAGCCTGGGAAAGACCCACAATTGACGACGCGTTTACAGCGGACACGAAAAGTCACAGACCGCCCCCTCCTCGCCCCTCCACGCCCACCCACACGTGTGTTGGCAGCTGTGACGTGAGCAGTTCTAATCATAGTTATGCGTATGTATTAGTCATGTAGGAGCCGGGTTTGGTTTTGTTGTTGGTCACTCACTTAGCTGAAAAGGCGGGAAGATGTACGACGAAGTGATAATAGAAAAGGAGAACGAAAATAGAATGGAAAATAAGAAGGGTAAAGAAAAGAAGAAAAGAAGGATCGGATAAGACCGAGGAGGTTTCTCACGAGCAACACAACACAAACAAAAAGGAATGAGAGGCAAGCTTGGTATGAATTTATCAAGGTCAGGCAGGCTGGTGGGGGCGAGGCGTTGGTGGGCATGCACTGGTCATGAATTCTCGTGCAAGGGAAAGAAGGAAAAAAGATTGCTGCACGTATTTCCGTATTCCTGAAGGATGCTCAGCGTGTGATGCTTACAGCGGAGAAGAGAAGAAAAGAGCAATAAAGGGAAATGGTGAAGGATGGCATGCGTTGAGGATGGAAGGTTACGCTGCCATTTTGTTTCCTGATGCAGAAATAACTGAATTGCGACACGTTAATTATCAAAACAATGAGCGACACTGTAGCTTGTCGCTGTCTGTCACGCTCTAGACTCCTCTTTGTGATGTTTATTCATAAGATTAATGACGCTCCTTTCTGGCTTCATTGTCGCACTAATCTCATAAACATTGCATTAGACGGAGTTAAACTTAAAATGAAGTTGTTAACAGCAACTTTTAAAGCTAACAAAATTCACTTTTGTCCTTGATCCACCTCCCTTCCAGCACCTCCACCCAACATGTGTTTCCCCTTCTAACTAAAAGGAAAACTTGCTAATCGCTAGAGACTAATGAAAGACTTTTACGCAGTCCTCTCAGTCTCAGTTTTCGTTCGCAATTTATTCTACTTAAAAAAACAAATATTGGCTCACGTCCGAGGCAGATAAAAAGTAAACATTCTCAGGTTAAGAACATAGCAACTTTTCCTCCCACTGAGGCTCTAGTCCTTTGGGAGAAGGAGAGGATGCGGGAGTGATAGAGAGGGAGTGTTGTGAAAAAAATATACAGAGAGAGAGCATTCAGCTGTTATCCTGTTGGTGTGAGGGAGAGGAAAGGAAGGAAAAGAGAAGGAGGAAAGATAGTGGGCTGGGAAGAGAGAGAGAGAGAGAGAGAGAGAGAGAGAGAGAGAGAGAGAGAGAGAGAGAGAGAGAGAGAGAGAGAGAGAGAGAGAGAGAGAGACAGAGAGAGAGAGAGAGAGAGAGAGAGAGAGAGAGAGAGAGAGAGAGACAGACAGAGAGAGAGAGACGCCACCGTGCACTCCCCCTTCTTGAAGTTTCACAGCTGTTCCCTCAGCAGGCGCCTCAGCAGCACCTGGGAAGGGAAGGCCGAGCAAGACAGTGGTGGTGGTTGTCTTTCAAATTTAGTTTTTAAGATGAAGACAGACGTTCCTCGAAGCCAAACTGCATATGTTTTTTACGTCAGTTGATATAACAATTCTTATGTGTAACAAATTGTGTTCAAGTGACTCTTTAGATCACTTGGAACATCGTGTAGAGTCTGAAAGTAAAACAGATGCAAGACTTGGTGCGGAAAGAAGAAAAATCAAAGAATTTTTGTATTAATTATTTTATTTGAATTTATTAGTATCTACTGTACTCCTGTTTAATGCATCCAAATGTTAAGTTTTTACACCTTTAATCCTTTAATGTTCTTTTTTTAGCTCTAAGTATAGTGAGGATTAAATTAAAACCTTTTTTAATCACGGCTTTGCAATTGAGGTTGACTTACACACAAGTTTAGGTGTAAAAAATTAAGGTACGTGCCAGCAGGAGAAGTCGCGTGCTCCCTTGAAAGATCATCTGATGGGAACACTTGTAAAGTATGAATTAATAAATTTTGTTCACTGCATCATCTTTTAGGAGACTTCCATCATCTGTACCCAGCCACGTGTGCGTCCCATCGGCAGAACAAATAAACACTTACCACACTTTTCCGTCACAACATTCTCATCCCGCCGTACTCATGCAAGCTCTGGGAAAAGTTACCAAAGCAACTTCTCCTCATCCCACTGCTTCCTGCCAGACTTGCGGCGACTCTGGCTACAAAATTAATCAAACTCTCCTCCCTGACGCGGCGGCGCTCCACGTACTACATGCATCAAGCGGGGAAGGTCCTCGTCAGCCGCTGCGCAATATAACTCTGAGACTTTTTTTTCTTCTTTTTTTCACCACTAACACTTTTTCTCCTTTACTGAATCACTTTCGTCCACCAACACAATATCTTTACCCACCAATGGCAAAACACACACACAGACACAAACACAAACACACACACACACACACACACACACACACACACACACACACACACACACACACACACACACAGACACAAACACAAACACACACACACACACACACACACACACACACACACACACACACACACACACACACACAGGAAATCTTTAAATCCAGCAGCTTCTAGTACCACAAAATCCTCTGCACGACATCTCCCAAAGCACAAGCTGCCTCGTTTATCCCTTCAAAATGTTAGGGTTTTATTTTCTTATTCTTCTGCCTCCAAAGGGCGAAATGATGGAACTACCAACACGAGCGCCTTGCGGGGGGTGGCGGCAGCAATGTCAAAAGCGAATTAATTGACCTTGCCTCTTTTGTACCGGGTTTTTGGCTTGTCTCTTATCTCATTTTACTCATTTATTTTCTTCCCCTGACTCCTTCCTCCCTTTTTCCCCTCACCCTCTGGTCGCAGCACGCCGAGTCTTGCGTGTAAGAATTTTCGACATGTCTTCTTATAGTGTTGCAGGAGAAGGAGGAAAGCGTGAGGCGGATGGAATGCAAGTGAAGTGAGGAGGGAAGCGTATGACGGGAGAAACGAAGGAAGGAGGAAACTGTGTGGCAGGAAGGAGGGAGGAAAACGCGGTGTGAGGAAGAGAGGAAAACAACAAATATAGGGAAAGAAAAATAAGGAGTAAGGGAGATTGTGTTGCGTCAGGTAGAAAAAGAAAGAATGGTAAGTGCGTAACAAAGAGAGTAAAAACAGAACGTGAAAGGAAACAAGGTGCAAGAGAGGTGTGACGTAAAATAAGGAGGATTGTATGTGAAGGGAAAAAAATAACAAAGCAACTTTCTCAACGACTGCTCAGAAATCTCGCCATGAGCTGCCTGGAGGACGTGAAGGGTCGTCGCCGTCGCCCACTCACTGGCACTCACACCACTCAAAACACCATTCCGAAGGCTCACCTCTCCGAACTCGGGTGTGCAAACAATGGCTTATGTCATGAAACTCTGCTGCGTTACTAATAGAATCGATTTTTTGTCAATAGATTAAGTGCTGAAGAAACTGTTGTGAAGAATACAGTGAAGGCATGATGGTGCTTCATTGTGGTAGTTGATGTTTGCAATAACAAGACTAGAAATAACGGGAAAACTGCAGGAAACATCAATATTTACCCTGCAGTACACTTTCCTTCCACCTCTTTAGCTAGTTGTTTCGTATCAGCCTGCTTGAAAACATTACAACGGTGATATTCGATGTGCATTTCAGTATGTTTGGTTTTATCAACACTACACAGCCACCACTACACCTCAGACCACTTGTAACTAGTGCAAGAAAAAAAAATTATCCACTTGGAAGGTGAAATTGCGGCCCCGTATAAAATGTACCCTGCCTATGTGCTTCAGTAGTGCATGGGAAGCGAGGCGTGGCGGCCACCTTGAAGCTTGAAGGGTATTACCCCACACACTGAACCACTTCCACTGCTGCTGCTGCTGCTGCTGCTGCTGCTGCTGCTGCTGCTGCTGCGACGATGATTGAGGGAATTAAGTTACTGATTATGATAATGATAATGAAAATTGTAATAATAATTATTATTATTGTAATATATTATTATCATATATATCATTATTATATGATTTTTATTATAATAATAATTATAATAATAATGACAATAATGATGGGTCTTGACAGCTTTAGAACACGCCTTGCATGTTTTAAGTTCCCTGTTACGTAAAGTAAATCGCTTCGCCCCACTGTCTCGTTAAAAAGAAGAATGAGAGGATTTTCTAAAGGCAAGGATGCTCGTCACTGTGCCGGTAAACTAACGACTTGCCGGTGATGGCACAGCGTAGTCTTGTTTCACTGAAACTATAAATACTTCGTTGATGACTTGTTCAGGGTTTGTTCATGACGCATCTGTACCAAGTGTGGAAAAATACAGAGAAGACGCATTTTTGCCTGACTCTTGAATTATAATGAAGGTTGGATACGCCTCCTTGGATACTTGGAGGATTTTTCATTTTTTGAGTATAGACCAACCATGATATATATTGAAATGAAGGGAGCCGTGTTATGTGTGTTGGGCCTCGCTGATCCTCGGGGCAAATGGTCCTGCAGGATGTTTACGTTGGCAGACAATTTTTATCATGAAGATATATATATATAATGTCTGAAAAAACTACATATCGTACAATGCAGATAAGAGCACAATGTGTGTATGTAATGTTATCAATGTTAGTGCGTGTATGTTTTTTTTCTTTTTTTTCTTGTGGTTATATCTTTTTCATACCATCCTCGTTTTTAATCCCTCTCACATTCACTCCCTTTGGATGAATGAAGCCTTAGAAGTTTCATCTCTCAGATACCATCAAAGTCATTACACATCGTTTTTGCTTTAATTTACTCATTCCTTCTCCTTCCTTCCTCCTCCTCCTCCTCCTTCTCCTCCTCCTCCTCCTCCTCCTTCTCTTCTTCTTCTTCTTCTTCTTCTTCTTCTTCTTCTTCTTCTTCTTCTTCTTCTTCTTCTTTTCTTCTTCTTCTTCTTCTTCTTCTTCTTCTTCTTCTTCTTTTCTTTCCTTGTTCCTATTATTGGAAGTCTTCTTTTTTTCTCCTTATTCTCCCTCTTCTTTTCTTCCTTCTCCTCGCTCACTTCCTTCTCGTCTTCTTCGTCGTCGTCGTCGTTATTACTCCTGCTACTTCTCCTCGTCATCATTCTACCCATTTGTCTATTATCTCGCCGGAAACATTTCATTTGGCTCGGCAGATTAAACGGAAGCCATTCATAACGCGTGCCCGGGTCAGAATTAACAGTGTGATGGTTCACCGCCTCGTAGCTGTCTTGTTGAAGCCTCTAAGCGGCGGTCACCTCACCCATCAGTGACTCACAGTCTCTGCCTCTATGGCCATTGAGGACAAGGCAGATAACAGCTGCTGTAAGAGAGATGTTGTATCATACAGGGTTTTTGCCTTTCATCCTCCTTCCTATTGTTCATCACTCATTAGTGATGTGCTACATATAGATCTATATAAAGTCCTTGAACGATAACTTCAAAGTGCCCAAAGGGGAATGGAGAGAATAATACTCGGCATAACATGGAAAGATCAAAAGAGAGCCTCATGGCTTAGGGAGATGACCAAAGTTTAAGATATTTTGATTACAATCAAAAGAAAAAAGTAGACTTGGGGAATCCTGTTTCCTGCATCGGCGTCTGCTGCAACTGTGGATGTGTTTCCAGCCTTACACACCCCTTGCCGCCTTCACCAGTGCTCTCTCGGGCTCGCTTATGCTGCTCCACTGTCTACTACTGATGCGAGTGTTGCCAATGTGGTGGGCTTTCCTTTGGTCGTGTTTCTGCCTTCTTAGGTGTTTCCTTTGTGTTTTTAATTTTTTTTTTTCAAGTGAGTTCCTCAATTCCATACAAAGTCAGATAATTTCCCTGTATAGAGTTAGCACCTGGAAGGAGGAAAAAATGGCGGAGACAACACAGAACATCCAACTTCATGAAGGCTGTTTATGCTAGAGGTAAGTTGTGAAATTTCTAACTTGAGATTTTTAGCAAAGGACAGTTCAAAAATATTCAATGTAGAAGAGGGAGACATTTGAAAGAGACATTTGATACATTTACTCCACACACACACACACACACACACACACACACACACACACACACACACACACACACACACACAGAGAGAGAGAGAGAGAGAGAGAGAGAGAGAGAGAGAGAGAGAGAGAGAGAGAGAGAGAGAGAGAGAGAGAGAGAGAGAGAGAGAGAGAGAGAGAGATGGAACAGTTGCTAATTCGGTGGAAGGAAATTGCAAAAGACGAATATAACACAACAGAATACAATGATAAAAAATACAGCTTGACAATCTAAGACACCGGATTCATTGAACAGAGAGAGAGAGGATTTGTCATTTAGGCGGGAGTGTGGTAAGACTGAGATAAAGAAGAAAAAAATACAGGACTGAGACAGGATTAAGACAGCACTAACATAAATTCTAGACAGGCAACAGACAGAACCAAGACAGGAAATAGAAAATAGAACTGAGAAAGGACCGTGACGGAAGTGAGACAGGTTTTACACGGGAAAGAGACTGGACTTCATACACGTGCCAGCAATAGCAATATGCACAAACTACGGCTTCAGTTTTTTTTTTTCTTCTTCTTCTTTTCAGGCAGTCTTGAAGGAGAGTTTACTGGTGGAGGGAAAAAGAGACTAGGGGATAGGATGTGAGGGGGAAGGGAAGGGGAAGGGAATGGAGAAGAGACGGGAGGATCTGCGTCTTTGGTGAGGAAAGTTTTGTATGTCCTGTGAGGATTCTGACGGGCAAAAATTTTCTCTTTTAACTTTATTCTTTCATTCATTTATTCATTCATTCATTCATTATGTTCTTTCTTTATTTGATTTTAACTTTTTGCTTCGTCTATATATATATCTTCTCTTTTGATTATTAAGTTATTTAGGATAGTTTTACCTGTAGCATATAATGAATTACGTTTCTACATACTACTGCCAAATTACATTACGTAGGGGGTGTAAATTACATTACGTAGGGGATGTAAATTACATTACGTAGAAGGTGTAGATTTGTAGTTTGATTAATTACACGATGAGGTGCCATTTCATGAACTTGCCTCCGTCTATTTAAGGATTAATTCATAATTTCAACCATTTTAGTGGATTATGGAGGAAAACATTTCCTCTGTTTCTCATTAGTGTTTTGGAGGCAAGTGCATGTTTTATGAAAGTGTCCTCTGTGTAACTCACTTTATTTGTATATCACTCGAAGTGGAAGCGATTGAATTATTGGAGCAGAATGATGCACAGTGGCAACTCGTGCGATTGAGTCATTTTCAACATTATATTTGTCTGTCAATTTTATGAAGAATGACTCTAATTCCACCTAAGCGGATTGTCGTTTTTTTACTCCTCCCGCCGTGAACGTGAATGGTGTATAGCGGTGCCCGTGGAGGTATTGTGTTGTATCTCGTGCTATGTGTGTGTGTGTGTGTGTGTGTGTGTGTGTGTGTGTGTGTGTGTGTGTGTGTGTGTGTGTGTGTGTGTGTGTGTGTGTGTGTGTTTATGTGCCTTCATATGTGTGTGTGTCATTTTGATTGATATAATCTATCATCCTTTTGCAATAAAACACACACACACACACACACACACACACACACACACACACACACACACACACACACACACACATACACCACCACCACCACCACCACCACCACCACCACCACCACCACCACCACCACCACCACCACCACCACCACCACCACCACCACCACCATCACCACCACCACCACCACCACCACCACCACCACCACCACCACCACCACCACCACCTACATTATTTTAAACTGTCTGGGCACCTCACAGCCTCTCTCTCTCCTCCGTCTTTGCTGTCGCCGGTAATGGAGGATAGAAGTAGAGGAAAGCTGAGGAGTAGTTTTAGTAGCAAAAAAGGGAGAGAGGAAGGAAGGAAGGAAGGAAGGAAGGATGGAAGGAAGAGTCAGGACTGGTTGTTTCTGTGGTGAGAGAGAGAGAGAGAGAGAGAGAGAGAGAGAGAGAGAGAGAGAGAGAGAGAGAGAGAGAGAGAGAGAGAGAGAGAGAAGAGAGAGAGAGAGAGAGAGAAGAGAGATTAATGAAGGAAAGGCATGCAGGTTCCTCAACTCCCCAAATGGTGTCGAGGGAAGACAAGATGGTTACTCGTGTTTCTACTCCTTCCCCGCCCCCATCTACCGGCCCCGCCACGCCCCACCCCGCCCCGAAACCACTCCGCCCCGCACTGCCCATCACCACAGGTCTTAGGCGACACTCAACTTAGCACTGGAATGTGAACCAATAAAAGTCTTTCTCACGCCTTCACCACTCCAGTAACTCCCCCGCCCAAGCCACCTTCACTCCCTCCTCCACCCACCCACCCACCCTCCCTCCCCTCCCACCCCCCACATTCATGCCTCCGCCTTTACATTTTAAGCCACTTCTACTCCAAGAGAAAGTAAAAGGTAGATTTACAAAACTAATTCCTACACTGCGAAATAAATTATAAGAAGAACATATCAAAGAATATTATTTGTGCAGCTTATCCTCCTCCTCCTCCTCCTCCTCATCCTCCTCTTCTTTCTCCTCCTTCTCTTCCTCCTTCAGCTCAACACCTTTCTTAAAACACCATTTAAAACCTGTCTTTGCGGCTCCATCACTTTGCTGTCTCGTTTATCTTTGCAGTTTTCTCATTCGTCAAGGACCTTTTGTATATCATCATCCCTTTACGAACCACAAAGATCACCGACTCCAAACACCCTTCAGATCCACCAGCTTTTCTATACAGTGTGCACCTTCAGAGAATACCTTCCCCAGCCTTCCTTGCACCGTCGACTCACCAGTAGCTCCTTCCCCTCAATCCTCTTCACGTACTTAGTTTCATGACCTTCATCGTATTCTCTTCTTATCCTCCTCCTCCTCCTCCTCCTCCTCCTCCTCCTCCTCCTCCTCCTCCTCCTCCTCCTCCTCCTCCTCCTCCTCCTCCTCCCCCTCCTCCTCCTCTTCCTCCTCCTCCTCCTGTTCTTCTTCACCTCCTCTATTTTCTTGCCTTCATCGACCTTCCCT
>JAPQNM010000040.1:12963111-12968111 GCA_029783475.1 Metacarcinus magister | reverse complement strand
TGCTTGATGTAGCGGCGCGGGTTGGAGTGAGTTGAATAAACGATGGGATGGAAAGACGCTGGGCCAGTTTCACGTTGGAATGAGGAGGCCCTGGAAGGAAAGGAGAGCAACGGAGAATTTCGTGTGTTTGGGAGGAGATTCTGCTGAGGTATCTTGATAACGTTGGGGCGGGAAGAAAAAATGTCCCAGATAGATGGCAAAATTTTTTTTCTTCTGGAGGTGACTGTGTAGCGTTGCTCTGCTTTTGGCTTAAGGAGAGGTGTGTGTGTGTGTGTGTATGTGTGGGTGTGTGTGTGTGTGTGTGTGTGTGTGGGTGTGTGTGGGTGTGTGTGTGTGTGTGTGTGTGTGTGTGTGTGTGTGTGTGTGTGTGTGTGTGTGTGTGTGTGTGTATGTGTGGGTGTGTGTGTGTGTGTGTGTGTGTGTGTGGGTGGGTGGGTGGGTAGGTGGGTGGGTGGGTGGGTGGGTGGGTGGGTGGGTGGGTGGGTGGGTGTAGATATGAGAACGTAGCACGATGAATAATTGCTGAGGCTCGGTGGAGTGTGGCGTTGGTGGGGGTGGAGTGGGTGGAGTGGGTGGTGGGGGTCGTGAGGGAGTAGAGCCAAGTGGAATGATGCAGCAGCAACCACACATAAAATTCATTCCCTCTGGAATGTCTTTTCCATCTCGAACTTTTCAGGTTAAACAAAGCAAAAAAAAACCCAAACAAACAAACAAACAAACAAATAAGCAATCAAACCCATAAAGTAACAAAGAAAAAAACAAATAAACACACAGACAAACTAACATGTATTCATAGAGATAAAAATAATCAAGCATTGTCATGACTTCGCTGCTCACCTGTGTTGCTTTTAGTTGGACACATTCAAGTCATCAGTACATTGTTTACACTTTACTATCTTTTTTATTTCTTGGATTGATTTCGAAATTAATTATAGCCTACGATGTTTCCCATGAACGTGACCTTATTTTAGAACTTCAGGAACATATTGTGTAGCTGAAGCAAAGACAAAATTACCCCAAAATAAATAACCTGGATTCGTGGCTTCGAAATATATTTGTTTCAGCCAAAGACAAGTGAATCTCTGCAGCCAGGTGATCCCCCTCCCCCTCCCCTGCTAGAGTGAAGCCAGGTGGTCACGAGGCAGGTAACTTTTCACCAGATGACCGCTAATTAATCAACTTCAACGAACAACATTGAGCCAAGTGAATCCCAAGCCAGGCGAATACCCTACTAGGTGCCCCCATGCAAGCGAACCTCTAGGTGGCGTGTGGAAAATGTTGTGCTACATTATAGTCTTTTTCCCCCACTATGTTCGGTGCATCGTATTATATTCATGAGACTTGATATACATGTACAAGTTTGCTGCCGAACATTTGGTATGTGTGTGTGTGTATGTGTGTGTGTGTGTGTGTGTGTGTGGGTGTGTGTGTGTGTGTGTGTGTGTGTGTGTGTGTGTGTGTGTGTGTGTGTGTTTGAAGGGCTAGAATAAGGATAGGATCTCTATTTATGCAGATGAGGAAGGGAAAGGTTCGGGGAAGAATCCATCGTGTTGTCTTCTGTGCAATATTGCATCGCTTTGGGCCCAGCATGACACGCGCAACACCATCCGCAACTCAAACATTTTTTCTCTGCTACGTCTTTGTCCTTTCTTTACACTTTATTTTTTATCTCATTGTTCACCTTTTCTTTCAACTTTTATGTGTATCTTTTTACATTGTTTTCTTATTTCACTGCGTTTCCTGAGTTTCCCGGGGTTTTTTATGAGCTAAATATATCGTCTTTAGTTAAAAAGGACTTCATCCCCGTTTTTTGGGTGAGTGGAGCTTGTGTTTTTGCCTCGACCTTTGTTAAGCCGGGCAAGTGTTGTGTTTGCTATTATGGAATCCTCATAAAAGGCTTGAGCTGGCCATTGTACTTGCTTTACCATGAAGCCACAGTGAAAGGTACGACTAATGAGCAGGAAGTTCGTATTGTTTTTTTGAAGCTTAAGTTCCGAGATAATGGAAATGCAACTGAAAGAGGAGCTTCACCAAAACATCTTTGTCTCCCTTAACTTGTATTGTGATGTTGAGAAATATAATTCAGGCAAGAAGAGGAGGAGGATCATAAGCAAGAAAGGAATGAACAGAGGCAGGAGGAGGAGAAGGAAGACATGACTGAAGAAGAGATGAAGGAAGATAATTATTATGCGTTCAGATTGTGTTGTCTTTTTTCTACTTACCAAAGAAAAACCACTTTGAACTCTGAACCTGGAGGAAGTTAAGTGTTTTTATATCTAATGGAACACTTCAAGGCAACGCACAGGGCTGGTGTATATGCGTAAATGCTTGATGCTTTGAGTGTACCCAAGCGACGGAGTGTGAGACCCTCGACGCCTTGACGAGAGAGCAGATCACACACCCCGCGGGCAACGCTGACGAAGGCTAGACCCTCCACTGTCAAGATGGCATGACGCAAATGAAGGTAAACACACACACACACACACACACACACACACACACACACACACACACACACACACACACACATGCCTGGTCTTTCACCGCACGCCTAATAAACACGGAATTATTTTTTTCTCCCTCTCTTACCTTCTACTTTTCCTCCTTCATAACTCTTCTCTCTCTTCTCTTCTCTACTCTTATTCTCGTCTCTCTCATTATGTTTCCCCGTTTCCCCTCCTTCTTAAGCCTCCTATATAGCTAGCTGTAAGCCTGCTGTTTCCTCCCTCCCTCCCCTCCCTTTCCCTTCCCCCTTCCTCCAGCTTGGCCATCGTTTCCCTCCTTATTTATGACACCACTCTCTCTCTCTCTCTCTCTCTCTCTCTCTCTCTCTCTCTCTCTCTCTCTCTCTCTCTCTCTCTCTCTCTCTCTCTCTCTCTCTCTCTCTCTCTCTCTCTCTCTCTCTCTCTCTCTCTCTCTTTCTTTATTTCCCTGTATTTCCTTGTTCTGTATTTTCCTTCCAGCATCTCGTTCATTTTCCTATACATTGCTTACCCTTATTACTCCTTCTCTTACTCCTCTTTGTTTTGTCCTCCTCCTACTCTTCCTCCTCCTCCTTTACCGCCTCCTCTTCCTCCTCCTCCTCTTTCACCTCTCCCATTGTCCTCGTCTTCCTCTCCCTCGCCCCAGTCGTCGATATCAGAAGCCTGTAGTGTTATCAGGAGGAAACACGACGAGCAGGTCGACTCTCATCTCTGGGACCCACGACAAATGTGAGAGGCTGTGAGAGGCAACAGACGACCAGAAGGAGGTGGAGAGGGTGGAGGGAGTGCAAGGGATTGAGTGCAAGAAGTCTGTCTCTCTGTCTCTGTCTCTGTTTGTGTCTCGCTCTGTGTCTTTTTCTCTCTCTCTCTCTCTCTCTCTCTCTCTCTCTCTCTCTCTCTCTCTCTCTCTCTCTCTCTCTCTCTCTCTCTCTCTCTCTCTCTCTCTCTCTCTCTCTCTCTCTCACTAAGGTAATAAGGGACACATTACATGCTATATCGACGCGCACACACACACACACACACACACACACACACACACACACACACACACACACACAGGGTCGCGATTTGGGCCTTGAACTTCGGGGTATCAATGACCCGGCATAACTACGTAAATGAGTCGTTATCAGAGAACCGTTTGAAGTTTGGTCTTGAGGGGAGCCCATAAAGTGTGCCTGTTAACGAGGTTTTCCACCCGTCTGCCAAAGGGGATAGGAGGGATGGAAGAAGGGAGGGAGGGAGGGAGGGAGGGAGGGAGGGATGGAGGGAGAGAATAGGGGGAGAGGAGTCTGTTTGGGAGATTGACTTTCATGAGTTACAGCCTCCTCCCCCCCTTGCTCTCTCTCTCTCTCTCTCTCTCTCTCTCTCTCTCTCTCTCTCTCTCTCTCTCTCTCTCTCTCTCTCTCTCTCTCTCTCTCTCTCTCTCTCTCTCTCTCTCTCTCTCTCTCTCTCTCTCTCTCTCTCTCTCTCTCTCTCTTTCTCTCTTTCTCTCTCTCTCAGACAACATGGCGTAACCAGAAGTGTACATACAAGGTCTCTATATCCCAAGGTTGTCTCATGGTTATACTCACGCCTTCTTGGGTCCGACAGGCGGGTGAGGGCGAGGCGGGAGTGTCTTGCGTGGATGGGGTTGGTTATGCCAGGTCAGGAAGGGAAGGAAAACACTCAGCGGAAGGAGGCGGAGCGAGAGTATCAAAATCAGGAGGAGAACGATGGGTTTTATAGGCGTCTTAGGAGGGCCAAGATAAGACGATTGGCTGCACCTTCCTTCTCCTGCCCTTGTGTGTGTGTGTGGCGGGTGGGGGGGATATGTGTGTGTGTGTGTGTGTGTGGGTGTGTGTGTCTGTGTGTGGGTGGGTGGTCTTGTAGAGAAAAATGTGTGTAAGCAGCGTTCTAATAGGGACAGTCTTATTGGAGGTAAAATAAAACTGTTCACTCGATTTCAAATGTCACCAACGTATTTAAGTATAGCTACCGGGCGGTCGATTAGCTGCGGAAAATGTCAAGGCCTGAAGGTATAAACTGAGTGCAGCGGAGGATGCATGTATCTGATCCACCACGGGACGTTCATTACAAGCATTAAGGACAATTAAGCATAGCTCACAGAGAATTTACCGTCCCACAATGTACCGCGTCTGTCACATCACTCCATGTTTCCTGCTTCCTCAAATAAGGGATCCGAACCATGGGTGTGTGAAGTGTTGTAAGTTTTTCAGAAAGAGATGTATAAGTTTTTTAGCTTTTCACAGGACGAGGAGATCTGTAGAGAGTGGATATTAACCTATAGACCTTCAGGTAAATATACATAAAGTTCGCTCTCGTCTACCCTATCCATTTCCGAATCGGAGGTCACTTTATTCACGGATTGTAGCCACTCAGCATATTTCCAAGTCAAAGCCAGAACCAGTTATGTATGTATTACCATCAATAAAAAAATGCAATATGTATTAGATGATATCATACTTTTTTCAATTACTTCCATAAGTTTTGAGAAAAATATAATTTTGTGTAGAAACA
>JAPQNM010000040.1:12945611-12950611 GCA_029783475.1 Metacarcinus magister | reverse complement strand
AGAGAGAGAGAGAGAGAGAGAGAGAGAGAGAGAGAGAGAGAGAGAGAGAGAGAGAGAGAGAGAGAGAGAGAGAGAGAGAGAGAGAGAGAGATGTCTCGAATATTCGTGTAGACGTGCGTTAGGAAGATTGTTAAGATTGTTTCTTTCTCTGCCGCCGGTCCGCTTGACGAAGAAGCTCAACTGATTGCTTTCCTGGCCGTTAGAGCGGTTTGGGACTCCTTGGTGGGTCGTAGAAGGACGTCCAGGGATGCCCACCAGTGATGCCAGCTTAGAGGAAAACCCTTGGAAGCCTGTCATGAATTTTTCTTCGGTAAATGTATCTGAGATTATCTTCTTTGCAAGCGTTCCTATTCCTCTTTTTTACCCACGGATCCTTCTGGTTTTATTCATCTTCGTTCTCCTTCCTCTCTTCCTTCTTTTCCTCCACTTTCCCTTTCTTACTTCTTTCCTTCCTTCCTTCCTTCCTACCTACCTACTTTCCTTCATTGCATTTTTTCTTATCTCTCCCTCTATTTATCTGTTTTTTTCTTTTCTCCCTTAAACCCTTCTTTGTCTAGTTTACATTAATATCTCTAGTTCTCCTTTGTTTAGAATATTTTCCTCCTCACCCCTCATCATCGTCCTACATCCCCCTTCTTTTACCTTGACTCCCTATATACCCTCCATTTCACTTATCTTCCTATTGTTAATACTCTAACCTTTCCATTTGTAATATTTCTCATGTGGTCTTTTCGTTCCCACTCCTTCCCGCCTCCTTTCCCCACCATCTCATGCCTCACTGCCACCCTAAAGCTTAAGGTTTCCCCGGTAACCTGCACTTCCACTCCTTGGCTTGAAAAACGGTGTATAATTAGGGGTCGACTCTACGTTTCCAGCGCGGAGGGTTGAAGGCGAGGCTGTTCCTAAACCTCCAGTGAATAGCCTGACCCGCTAGGTGGGCGCTCTACGTATGGTTGCTTGAACTTGAAGAATATTCCAGACCCTTAAGGAATCCAGCTTTTCTCTTTTTTCTTACATAATTACATTGAGTTTATTTTTTGTATATCTGCTTACTTGATTTTTTGTTCTTTTCTTTACCTTAATGCAGAGTAGTATCGTGCAAGTAGATTAGGTGGGTGTGTAGCGCTCAGTAACTCTACCTGGTGAATAATACCGTGAAACACTGCACCCACTCCCTCCCACCCTGTTAACAAAGTCCTGCAGGGTTACATTAGAAAAGAGAAGCATTACGTTATTGTTTCCTAGTATGAGCCCAAGGTAAGCTCTTGTTTCAGTCCCACAAATACGAGTCTCTGCTTTATGGAACGTGCCAGTGAGCCTATAAACGTGAGAATGAAATATATACGCGATTTCTCTCTCTACTTTACGCATTACATCTGCATCTTCGTGTCCTTGTCTCTCTCTCTCTCTCTCTCTCTCTCTCTCTCTCTCTCTCTCTCTCTCTCTCTCTCTCTCTCTCTCTCTCTCTCTCTCTCTCTCTCTCTCTCTCTCTCTCTCTCTCTCTCTCTCTCTCTCTCTCTCTCTATCTCTTTCTCTCAACAAGCTGCCAAGGAAGCTCCCTGTCTCCTTAAACGTAATTAGAGAGGATCTTCCGTTGTCTCCCTTCATTTGCATATTACTCTACTCACTTTCTCTCTCTCTCTCTCTCTCTCTCTCTCTCTCTCTCTCTCTCTCTCTCTCTCTCTCTCTCTCTCTCTCTCTCTCTCTCTCTCTCTCTCTCTCTCTCTCTCTCTCTCTCTCTCTTTCTCTTTCTCTCTCCCTTAGTCTGATGCACATAGCAAACCTAAAAAACTAAATGAAGGAAGAAAGAAAAATAATTGCAGATATAAATTCAAGAAAATAGTCGAGTTGATACGAAAGGAGAATAAAATGTAATACAAGATGCAGCGACAAGATGTAGTGTCCTCCGTTCCTTCCCCTTTTGAAATTAGATCTGTAATAAATATCGAGGTGCAAGTAATGTAGCACTGATTAATAAACTTGAGGAAGGTAAGTAAGTACAGTCGCGGAGAATCTGTACCAGGCTCTTCCTAACCAAAATACCGAAACAGGCGACATATTGTCACCTCCTTTTTCATGGGATCTGTCATTGGCTGACCTCCAGTGACCCGTCCTTCACCTTAATCCTCAAATCCTCTACCTCTTCCCATCACCATTTTTTCCACCAGGTGCCTTATACCCGCACGTCCACACACACACACACACACACACACACACACACACACACACACACACACACACACACACACACACACACACACACTTTCTCTCTCTCTCTCTCTCTCTCTCTCTCTCTCTCTCTCTCTCTCTCTCTCTCTCTCTCTCTCTCTCTCTCTCTCTCTCTCTCGCTCGCTCTCGCTCTCGCTCTCGCTCTCGCTCTCGCTCACTCTCTCTCTCTCTCTCTCTCTCTCTCTCTCTCTCTCTCTCTCTCTCTCTCTCACACACACATAGGAACACATAGGAAGAACAAACGGCAACAGGCCTGCTGGCCCTTACGAGGCTGTTTGTGAGTACACTATCTAGTCTAGAGTGAAGGATACAGGATAGTAAGGGTGAAGGCTTCTCTCCCCAGCCATGGCTGGCAGGGAAAGGAAGGCCAACCAAGACCAGACTGTCACTACTGTCACTACCACTACTGCTACCACTACTACTACCACTACTGTCACTACCACTACTGTTACCACTACTTCCTGGCAAGCGATGTCAGGCCACTAGCGACGTCTTTTGAATCGACATTTCGTAAGTTAGGTACATCAGGATGAACTTACTCAAAGTTTGCTACGTTAACAGATAGTATTTTAGTTATGGATTGGCTTCTAAATATTTGTCAAGTCTATTTTTGAACGTAGTAATTGTTTTACTGTCGACGACATTGGCGGGCAGGAAGTTCCAAACGTTAACGATCCGATTGAAAAAGAAGTGCTTGGCTTTGTTTGATGTGAATCTTTTACCAGTAATCTTAAAAGAATGATGTCTTCTTGTTATATTTGATCAATCAAAAGTAATGTAATCTTCTGTATTGATATTATCGAATCCTTTGATTATCTTGAACATTTCAATGAAATCCCCTCGCATCCTTCGTTTCGGTGGTAATGGCAGGTTAAACATAACTTATTGCCAGTATTAACCCTTACACTGCCGAGGTCTTTTCTAAGTGTTCGATTTATAGATTTTTTAAAAAATTTTATTTTTATTCAAATTTTTCTTATTAATGAGAAAAATAAATATTAATGATAAAAATAAATATTAATGATAAAAATAAATATTAATGATAAAAATAAATAATAATGATAAAAATAAATATTAATGATAGAAATAAATATTAATGATAAAAATAAATATTAATGATAAAATTAAATATTAATGATGAAAATAAATATTAATGATAAAAATAAATAATAATGATAAAAATAAATATTAATGATAAAAATAAATATTAATGAAAAAAAAAATATTAATGATAAAAATAAATAATAATGATAAAAATAAATATTAATGATAAAAATAAATATTAATGATAAAAATAAATATTAATGATAAAAATAAATATTAATGATATAAATAAATATCAATGATAAAAAATAAATATCAATGATAAAAACAAATATCAATGATGAAAATAAATATTAATGATAAAAATAAATATTAATGATAAAAATAAATAATAATGATAAAAATAAATAATAATGATAAAAAATAAATATTAATGATAAAAATAAATATTAATGATAAAAATAAATAATAATGATAAAAATAAATATTAATGATATAAATAAATATTAATGATAAAAATAAATATTAATGATAAAAAATAAATATTAATGATAAAAATAAATATTTATGATAAAAATAAATAATAATGATGAAAATAAATATTAATAATAAAAATAAATATTAATGATAAAAATAAATATTAATGATAAAAATAAATAATAATGATAAAAAATAAATATTAATGATAAAAAATAAATATTAATGATAAAAATATATATTAATGATGCAAATAAATATTAATGATGCAAATAAATATTAATGATAAAAATAAATATTAATAATAAAAATAAATATTAATGATAAAAATAAATATTAATGACAAAAATAAATATTAATGATAAAAATAAATATTAATGATAAAAATAAATAATAATGATAAAAAATAAACAATGATAAAAATAAATATTAATGATAAAAATAAATATTAATGATAAAAATAAATATTAATGATAAAAATAAATATTAATGAAAAAAATAAATATTAATGATAAAAATAAATATCAATGATAAAAATAAATATTAATGATAAAAATAAATATTTATGATGAAAATAAATAATAATGATAAAAATAAATATTAATGATAAAAATAAATATTTATGATAAAAATAAATAATAATGATAAAAATAAATAATAATGATAAAAAATAAATATTGATGATAAAAATAAATATTAATGATAAAAATAAATATTAATGATAAAAATAAATATTAATGATAAAAATAAATATTGATGATAAAAATAAATATTGATGATAAAAATAAATATTGATGATAAAAATAAATAATGATGATAAAAATAAATAATGATGATAAAAAAAAATAATGATGATAAAAATAAATATTGATGATAAAAATAAATATCAATGATAAAAATAAATATTAATGATAAAAATAAATATTAATGATAAAAATAAATAATAACGATAAAAATAAATAATAATGATAAAAATAAATATTAATGATAAAAATAAATATTAATGATAAAAATAAATATTAATGATAAAAATAAATATTAATGATGCAAATAAATAATAATGATAAAAATAAATATTAATGATAAAAATAAATATTAATGATAAAAATAAATAATAATGATAAAAATAAATATTAATGATAAAAATAAATATTAATGATAAAAATAAATATTAATGATAAAAATAAATATTAATGATAAAAATAAATATTAATGATAAAAATAAATATTAATGATGCAAATAAATATTA
>JAPQNM010000040.1:12933111-12940611 GCA_029783475.1 Metacarcinus magister | reverse complement strand
GGGGTGCGGTGCCTTCCACCTCAGATGCTGTGTAAGGCTCCTTAAGGCTGGCGGCACCCGGCACGTAATTCAGCTTCACTTTGACCAACCTCACTAAACCTTTGTTTACGCTTTAAACTCTCTACACTTATCTTTTGCCACGTATTCCTCCTCCTCCTCCTCCTCTTCCTCCTCCTCCTCCTCCTACTCCCCCTCCTCCTCTTCCTCCTCCTCCTCCTCCTCCTCCTCCTCCTCCTCCTCCTCCTCCTCCTCCTCCTTCTCCTCCTCATCCTCATCCTCATCCTCTTCCTAAAGGATTTGATAAAATCAAGGTAAACAAAACTCCGAGAGTTTTAAAAGAGGAAAAGTATCAAATCAGTAAACCTCTTGCAATACTATTCAATAAATCCTTAAATTTTGGAAGAATCCCCGACATTTGGAAAATGGTAAATGTTACCTCCATACAAAATAAAGGAGATAAAATACTACCTGTCAACTACAGACCAATCAGCCATAGTTGGTAAGTTAATGGAAACTATAATACATGATAAACTGGTGACTTTCCTTGAAGAAAATATTATGATTAATAATTCTCAACATGGTTTCCGTAACAAACGCTCTTGCTTAACGAATCTCCTTGACTTTTATAACGATGCATTCAACATTTATGACGAGACAAAAACGGTTGATATAATTTATCTTGACTTTCAAAAAGCGTTTGACAAAGTCCCCCGTTAACGATTACTAAAGAAACTAGAGTCACATCGCATAGCTGGGAGGCTTAGAGACTGGCTTTCAGAGAGAAAACAACGCGCTGTCATTAACAGCAATTCATCTAACTGGCGAGACGTTATAAGCGATGTGCCACAGGGCTCAGTACTTGGCCCCATTTTTTTCTAATTTATGTCAATGATATCGATAAAGGCCTCACTTGTAAAATATCAAAATTTCCCGAAGATACGAAAATCACGAGTAGAGTAACTACAACCGCCGATAAACTGTAATTACAATCAAACCTCGACACCATAGTCAATTAGTCAAAAAAGGGGCAAATGAAATTTAATGTTGATAAATGTAAAGATTTGCATATCGGAAACAATAATCAATACACAAACTATACAATGAATGGCTCCGAACTTTCCAAAGTTAGCCATGAAAATACTTCGGGGTAACTATTAGTAATAACCTTAAGCCTAGTAAACATTGTTCAGACGTTATTAAGACAGCTAACAAACTGGTGGGCTTTATCAGAAGAACTTTTGAGAATAAATCTAGAAAAGTTATCCTTACACTATTTGATGTATTTGTACGCCCTCATCTAGAATATTGCATGTAGTTCTGGTCACTGTACTATAAAAAAGATATTGATAAGCTGGAGAGAATACAAAGAAAAGTTACTAAAATTATCCCCAGATTGCGAAACAAGCCTAACGAAGAACGACTAAAGGAGCTGAATTTATTTAGTTTATCCAAACGTAGGCTACGAGGGGATCTAATTGAGGTATTTAAAAATTTTCATGGTTTTGATAATATTAACATAAACGAATATGTAACTACCGATCTAACAAGCACCACTCGTAACAATGGCTTCAAGATCATTAGTAAGCGTTTTAGATCGAATGAAACGAAGCACTTTTTCTTCAATAGAATCGTGAATGTTTGGAATTCTCTCCCAGCACAAATAGTTAACAGTATTACAATTGAATCGCTTAAGAAGAAACTCGATAAGGATTTAGCATTCGTTCACCAAATCGAGTATTTCACTACTGCGTCATTTATATATATATATATATATATATATATATATATATATAATATATATATATATATATATATATATATATATATAGCATAAATTACTCCTTGTTTTTCTCACTCTTCTATACAAATTCCATGATAGTTTTTCCATACTACATGGTCTCATTTCCTTTTCCAGCCAGCTTCGGCTGGAGGGAGGGGTGGGTGGGGAGGAATCTTCCATTTTGTTGTCCTTTTGTCTTTATCAAGTAGATATTATAGTAGTAGTGTAGCTAAACAGACAGCCTCGTTAGGTCCAGTAGGACTGTTGCTGTCTGTTCTTCCTTTGTACTCCTTTGTACTCCTCCTCTTCTTCCTCTTCCTCCTTCTCTTCCTCCTCCTCCTCTTCCTCCTTCTCCTCCTCCTCTATTCCAGAAGAGTGATATCAGAAGAGGGGCAGAAATTGGTTCATGATTAGCTTTCATTTAATTATGTAAATTTATTAAGTTTAGTCATTGAAAGCAACACACGTTCGGTGCAATATTAAATCACACCAGAAATTTCCTTTGCCGCTGTCCTCGTGACATTTATATAGTTATTGTTACTATCATCATTTGAAGCTGAGAATGAGATGTGCCACCTGGACCGAAATGATGTGTTGGGCAGCTCAGCCTAGGTCCTCTGCGCAGCCCCAACTCCCCTGCTTGCACCTTTCCTGAAATGAAAGGAATATTACATTTTTTGTTTGTTTCCTTCGTGAATGAACTCATGTAAACGAATTCCATTTCACGTGGAATATTCAGAGTGGTGGCGGGGCAGTGCGGAGGCAGCGAGCACCAGGGACGCGTGTGTAAAAACCTTCATTACTTTGTGCCATCACTCACGTCACTTATAGCGTCACACCGCCTATATACCACCACGGAAGGTATGGGCGGGATGGGACAGACGCGTTGCTCCTGATTGTCCCGGGGCATACAATGAAAGGATCCATAAAATTCGGTACAAATGCGATAAAGCGATGCCATGCAGTAATCCAGCAGCTTGAAGACATCCGCTGCGTCATTATTGCGAGTCTTTTCAGAGGCTGTCGTTTAATACGGTGTGAAAACTGTCTCTTAGGTGAGGGAACACTACTCAATTCTGACGTACTCGTAAATAAGCGTGAGTGTGGTTGGGAGCAAGGCGGGCTGGTGGGTATGGGTAGTGATGCAGGGAGTAAGGGGGAGGGGGATGGGGGTATGGTAGTCAGGACCAACTCATGCTGTGTTGGAAAAAGGAAAAAAACGGTAATTAAAAGGTTGTGGGGCGGTTATTGTTATTTTTCATATTTTACGTAGATTCTTTAAGATAAGCAATTCCAAGGTAATTAACAAGATTATTACACCAATGTCATAATCATATATCATTCCAGGAACATGTAAAGAGGGGAGAAAGGTTTACCAAGGAATAATGGATACTTATTGTAGCTAGACTTCACCTAACAACATTATTTAAGACTACATTGTTGTACCCAAAACTTTAACCATGTTAGAAATTACATTAATATTATTTTTTAAAGTGTGAGCAGGTTATTACTCACGCTGAACTTTTATGGTCTGTACACTATTAATTACATCAACGTCAATCAAGTAGGTCACGGCCGTCTTTAGTGATATTACAGCAGTGTTCTCCTCCTCTTCCTCCTCCTCCTCCTCCTCCTCCTCCTCCTCCTCCTCCTCCTCCTCCTCCTCCTCCTCCTCCTCTCTTCTCCTCCTCCTCCTCCTCCTCCTCCCTCCTCCTCCTCCTCCTCCTCTCTCCTCCTCCTCACACTCTGATTCTGGAGAGGGATAGCCGAGTGTCCCATGATTCACGGGGACTCATCAACTTTTATGAGTCTGGCGTCACAATTACAAGCGGGACTCACTGCCACCATAGTTTATCATGGAACATTTTCACTTGGCAGGTCAATTATTCTTGGTTATTTCAACGAGCCTTCTGAAACACACACACACACACACACACACACACACACACACACACACACACACACACACACACACACACACACACACACACACACACACACACACACACACATACACACACTTATTTTTTTTGTGTTCTGTTTCGGTTTTCCTCTGGGTGTGTGTGTGTGTGTTTTAGTGTGTGTGTGTGTTTTTGTGTGTTCAAGTTTATATGTATTTCCTTCCTGATCATTATTGCGTGTTGTGGTGACGGTCTCCAACACATCGATATACTGAAATACCGCACATAACATTTCATTCAACTTGCAAATTTCCCATCACACACGTGGACATTCCAATTATGTTTAGTGGAATTCCAGCCGTGTTGATGTGGCCTAATAACGTCATGGCCACGTTAATGACGCAAATACATCACTTCACACCCTCACCACCACCACCACCACCACCACCACCACCACCACCACCACCACCACCACCACCACCACCACCACCACCAACATCACTCCGATCATCACCATCATCAAAACTAGACGGCTATCACCATCACTGTCACATTATACCATGCCACTCAACACCGTATTACAGTTTCCTTTCCACCTGCCTGTCATCACCACTACTACCACCACCACCATCACCACCACCACCACCACCACCACCACCATCACCACCACCACCACCACCACCAACAACAACAACAACAACAACAACAACAACAACGACAACACAGCAGCATCAACGCCAGCAGCATTCGTAGAAAGTTGAGTGAGGTGGGAAGGTGTAGGGAACTTTGGTGATATATCTACAGCTTAATTTGGTGTTTTGTCAACTATGTCGACCGAACAATGGTCCATCTATCCCGCCGAAGACCTAAGAATATTGGTGGTGGTGGGGGTGGTGGTGGTGGTGGTAATGGTGTTGTCGTCTATTGGTGGTTATTGTGGAGGTGATGTATGGTAGGTAGTAATGGTAATGTAATTGTATAACTTAACTTAACCCTTATCTATATTCTCATCTGTGTATATTAAAGTGAACGAAGCTGGTGGATTGAAGGAGGAATTCTTGTCAAGCTCAACGTCCGGGGAATCGAACTCGGGGCATTACGAGTACGAATGAACGAGAGAAAAAAAACCCTCGTCTAGTATAACCATTGAGATTTTGCCTTTATTCAGCTGAGTCAGTATGTCGGTGGTGGTGGTGGTGGTGGTGGTAGTGGTGTTGTAAAAAATGGATTTGGAATCGTAAAGAATGTGCTGTCAATATCCCACAAGCCTCCTATATATCCTGTTTACTTTTTTTTTAACGTTTGGAATAAATGCTACACGGTTTTTTTGCTTACTCTCTATCTCTTTCTTTCTGTCTTTTCTATCGTTGAAGTATTGCAATACGTTTCAAACAGACATTATTCTCGCAAAGCTGTGCCACCTGGAGCGTGAACGTCACATAAAAGGAAACATTATTAAATCAAAAGCAGAAACTCAAACAAGAAAACATGTATTGTGAGACGTGATCTATGTCCTGTGAGTGAGGCCCAAGACACACACACACACACACACACACACACACACACACACACACACACACACACACACACACACACACACACACACACACACACACACACACACACACACACACATACATGCACGTGCCACAAAGAGCCATTCAAACCCCCAAAACTTCTCAAAAAATTCATGTGGAATTTGGTATTCCAAGCAATATTCTCTCCGGGTCAGCAATAATTTATCAAGGTGCATCGCTGGCGTCCGGAGGAAAATGCACAAGTTTTTCCTTATATTAATGTGAATAATGTTTTGTTATGATGTTGCTGATGAGATTTCGCCTGATGCATTATTGGTGTCGAAAGTTATTTTTGTTGTTGTTGATGTTCTTGTTGTTGTTGTTGTTGTTGTTGTTGTTGTTGTTGTTGTTACTGTTAATTTTTATGGCACCTCAGTCCAATGGTGCGTGAGATGGATTGTTTTAATCTTGTGTTATCTTATGAACACTTAGTTGGCTTGTATTTATTTTTCTGTTCGTGAGGATATATTTCCCTTGTGATTCATATTTCGGTAAAAGGAATTTATTGCTGCGCATTTTTCTTTTTTTATGTATGTTGTTGGTGGGCAGGTTTGTTTAGACTTTTTTTTTCGTTTTTTGAAATAGCAGTAGTTGTACTAATCGTAGTAGTAGTAGTAGTAGTAGTAGTAGTAGTAGTAGTGGTAGTGGTAGTAGTAGTAGTAGTAGTAGTAGTAGTAATAGTAGAAGTAGTAGTAAGCAATTTACCTCCAAAACCACCATAAACACCATAAACACCAAGGCATCACACCATCACCACACCACTACACCACTACACCACTACACCACTACAGCCACACTCCATCACGGTCACAACACCTCTACAGCATAACCAAAAGCACCACAACACCACCATACAATAACAGTACTAACACATCAACGACCTTACATTTCGACAACATCACCACCACCACCACCATCACCACCACCACCACCACCACCACCACCACCACCACCACCACCACCACCACCACCACCACCACCACCACCACCACCACCATCACCACCACCACCACCACCACCACCACCACCACCACCACCACCACCACCACCACCACCACACATGTCTCCAGTAGTCACGCTCTATCATCAACCAAATAACATTTTTTTTATAATGAAAATAAAAGTCAATTATAATCATTCCATACAAAAATATGCAAAAAGGAGTGTGCTCGCAAAATTCAATGGCAAACAATTTTACAATAAGAGTGAAAGGAATTGCAGTGAGTGTAAGTAATATAATGGATGAAATTCTGTATATTTCTGTATTTCAAACTGGCTTTTCCTTACAATGCAAAAAATAAGTGATAGTTATCACTTACCATCAAATGCAGGAAAAGGTACATTGATGAAAATTATGCAATAAAATTTAAAAGAAATACAGTGTGTTATAATAAAAAAATAAATAATAAATAAATACACACAACCTTTTCAACTTTTTTTTTTTTACGTTGAAAATAACATAAAGTAATCGTGCAATATATTTGATGCAATTGGATACAGGAAGTGCACTCTCTCAACATAATGGTAACAAAATAGACGACAGTATGTTTTACAGTAAATATAAAATAAGTAGGTAACAATATCGGACTTGTATTTCAAAAGTCTTAGTACTAAATTGGAATTCATTTTCCTGTCCTGTGTGTGTGTGTGTGCGTGTGTGTGTGTGTGTGTGTGTGTGTGTGTGTGTGTGTGTGTGTGTGTGTGTGTGTGTGTGTGTGTGTGTGTGTGTGTGTGTGTATGTGTGTGTGTGTGTGTGTGTGTGTGTGTGTGTGTGTGTGTGTGTGTGTGTGTGTATGTGTGTGTGTGTGTGTGTGTGTGTGTGTGTTTATTTTTTCATCTTCACCCTTTCTATGGAATTAATGCAGCGCCACATTCAAGTTGTCAGGTTAATTTCATTGGGAAAATATGTTTTAAAGTATATTGTGTTCCACATTATGATGGAAGGAGTTTACTTCTTGACTGCAATGTAAACAAAAATGCGAGCTGAATGCATTACAATTCATGTAGTGTTTTTTTTTAAGTTGATAAAAGTGTTTATTCAACATACTAGTATACTTTATGTACCGTATGAAACTGATTTATTTTAATGGTTTATTTTTCCTATGCGGAAATTTATTTTGTAGCCTTTATTAATTATTTGTATTTGCTATTCTTCTTTTTTCGTGACATCACTTAGTTTGATGAACTGCATTGCTAAACGGCGACCAAGTGTTTGAGTGTTGCTCGGCGACGTTTTACTTTC
>JAPQNM010000040.1:12918111-12923111 GCA_029783475.1 Metacarcinus magister | reverse complement strand
AGGAGGAGGAGGAGGAGAGTGAATATATGGTGCAGCATTTTTAAGATCTGTTTGATGCCACAGACTGAATAAATGCTAATTGGGGCACCAGAGGAGGAGGTGACACACAGAAGGGGTCGTCAAAAACAAATGAGAGTGGGAGAGTGGGAGGAAAGATGGAATGAGTGACGTTCGTTAGGCAGTATGAGTCAGTGTGAGTCAGTGTGAGTCAGTGTGAGTCAGTCAGTGTGGGAGGGAACATATGTGAGTGAGTGAATGATGAAGATAGGAAAATTAAAAAACTGAAAAGCACGTAGAGAGAGAGAGAGAGAGAGAGAGAGAGAGAGAGAGAGAGAGAGAGAGAGAGAGAGAGAGAGAGAGTGTGTGTGTGTGTAAAGGAAGGAAAGGTCTAGGGTGAGAGGAAACATGGTTGAATGAAGAAATAAACGAGGAAACGGAAAGGGGTGAAGGATGGCATGGGGGAAAAAAAAAAGTAGGGAGGGAAAGAGGAAACGTTTCCACACATGAATGATTGCAAGGGAGAGTAAGATGATAGGGAGGAGTTTGATGCGGGTAACCAGAGGAAGGGAGGAAGGGAGGGAGGGAGGGAGGTAGTGTAAACAAAAATAAAAATAATCAGGAAGGAGGTGCAAGAGGAGGAAAGAATAATGTGGCAGTGAGGGAGGAATTTCAGATGAGGGTGAGGAATGGTGGAGAAGAAAGAGGGATTGAGAAATTACTAGATAAGGGAGTAGGGAGGACTCAGAGGGGGAATAGGAGGCGGGGGAGTGGAAAAAGTGATACCAAGGACAGCGAGTAGCAGAGAGAGAGAGAGAGAGAGAGAGGGGGGGAGAGGGAGAGGGGGAGGGAGAGGAATAGGAACCCACACAACATATATCACCAAAATAAGGGACAGATCATTACTCTTCCAGCCCCTAAAAGGCAAGTCTTCCCCAGCAGACTGTTACTTTTGTCTGTTCACACCGGTATGACAAGGGATCAACACTAAAAGCAAAGTGGTGTCCTGGAAAAATGGACATCCCCTTAGTGTAATACCTGCAACCCTCCTTGTCTTGCATCTTGTAAATGAACTAAAGACATTTTTGCAGTGTATTTGTCTCATTAAGTCTTTCTTTTCGCTGGTCTGTCGCGTCCACCAGTAGACAGGGACGTTTACAGAGCATTAATTAATTACAGGCTGCTCATTTGCATATTGATGTGTGAGCAGATGTATTGAGATGGCGTGTGTGCTTAGAATGGTGTCTCTCTGGTATAGTGTGTGTCTCTCTCTCTCTCTCTCTCTCTCTCTCTCTCTCTCTCTCTCTCTCTCTCTCTCTCTCTCTCTCTCTCTCTCTCTCTCTCTCTCTCTCTCTCTCCTCTCTCTCTCTCTCTCTCTCTCTCTCTCTCTCTCTCTCTCCTCTCTCTCTCTCTCTCTCTCTCTCTCTCTCTCTCTCTCTCTCTCTCTCTCTCTCTCTCTCTCTCTCTCTCTCTCTCTCTCTCTCCTCTCTCTCTCTCTCTCTCTCTCTCTCTCTCTCTCTCTCTCTCTCTTCTCTCTCTCTCTCTCTCTCTCTCTCTCTCTCTCTCTCTCTCTCTCTCTCTCTCTCTCTCTCTCTCTCTCTCTCTCTCTCTTCTCTCTCTCTCTCTCTCTCTCTCTCTCTCTCTCTCTCTCTCTCTCTCTCTCTCATCTCTCTCTCTCTCTCTCTCTCTCTCTCTCTCTCTCTCTCTCTCTCTCTCTCTCTCTCTCTCTCTCTCTCTTCTCTCTCTCTCTCTCTCTCTCTCTCTCTCTCTCTCTCTCTCTCTCTCTCTCTCTCTCTCTCTCTCTCTCTCTCTCTCTCTCTCTCTCTCTCTCTCTCTCTCTCTCTCTCTCTCTCTCTCTCTCTCTCTCTCTCTCTCTCGGTCGTATCCTTTTTCTCCCTTCCCACCTCTCATTTTCCTTGTCCCATTCCTCATCCTTTCCTCCCCTCCTCTACCCCTGCCTCCTACTACCTCTTATCACCCCCCCCCTCTATAATGCTCTTTTCCCCCCGCCACATGTCATCCCTTCCTCCTCCTCGTTTCTTTACTAAGAGCACATTTCGCTAAAAGGCAGTCGTGCTCATCAACAATCAATGTCTGACAAACACATCCCAGTTTTATATACTATCTGTTCGACGAGTGTATTTTTCAGGTGATGTAGCTCTTGTTAACTGGGTGTTTGTATTGAAAGGCCTGGCGGTGGTGGAGACAGGGTGTGTGTGTTTCAATAATGGTTTCACGTGTAGAGGCGGAGCTCATGAGGGTTAATTGGTGAAGCAGCTCGTGTATATTCTTAACGTTCTCGTCATCCTGGTGTATTTCTTGAAGCCTACAGAGTGTTAAGCGAGTCGGAACTCTCAAGGGATAATTAATGAAACAGCTTGTGTATATTTACGACGGTTCTTAACTCCGGGTACACATGCATGACACAATGACTGCTACAAACACGTTTCATATTGGCATCAGCAGTACATACTCGTACAACCATATCCCTTGAAAATATCTTGTAATGCGCAAGGGATACACTTATCCCTGCTAGGGATCCCTTGCATTAGATAAGCATGTAGTTTGTATGGCCAAAGGAAGAGATGGCAGCATTAATATCTCAGCATTAGCTGACTATTATCTCTTCTGCTGGTGCAGGAGCCGTACGCCCCTGAACCTAAATACTGATATACAGAGCCAGTCATGGACTCTACCTCCTTCTTCTCCAGAATACGCACGCCTATCTCCTTCAGCTCACGGCGGATCTTATCCTGTTTATCTTCCAGGACAGAATGACTCTTTTCCTGCTTGATGACGCTCAGTGCTGAACCATGAAAACTGAACAGTAAATAACATGGCCCAGCAATGTTCTTTACCGGATTATTTGATGCCTTTTTGTATGTATTGGTCCTATTTCGCCGGTAGGCTTGATGGAGGCATTGAATGGTCGGCCTCCGCCCTTTAGTAGCGCAGGTTAGATTTGTTTGTTTAAGTGTCGCCTCGTTTCTTGTTGAGAGGCTCATGCTGCCCGCGGAAGCTCCTCGATGCATTTGACGTTGCAGTCCCAGTCGAGGATAATGATGGCAGCATGTGGATGATCTTTGGCCACTCGGTGGTTTTCTTATAGAAAAGTGGCCAGCCCATCGCGAGACTCGTACTCGAGACTCTGAGCTCGTCTTGTCCGCTCGCTAGCCACTAGACCACCGCCGCCCCTAATCGATAGTACCGCCGCCCCTAAGGCACTTAAAATATAAGAACATAAGAAAAAAGGAGGCTGCAAAAGGCCAGTTGACCTACACAAAGCAGCTCCAGTACGCTGTTCCACTTGTTCTCCTTCATCTAGATTATTGCATTCAGTATTGGTCACCATACCATAAAAAGATATGGATAAGCTGGAGAGAATACAGAGAAAAATTACTGAAATGATCCCTAGATTGTGAAACAAGCCTTACGAAGAACGACTAAAGGAGCTGAACTTATTCAGTTTATCCAAACGTATGCTACGAGGGAACTTAATTGAGGTATTCAAAATTTTCCGTGGCCTTGAAATTATTAATATAAACGACTATGTAACTAACGACCTCACAAGCACCACTCGTAACAATGGTTTCAAGATCATTGTAAAGCGTTTTAGATCGAAACTTTTTCTTTGATAGAATCGTGAATATTTGGAATTCACTATCAGCACAAGTAGTTAACAGTAACACAATATAATTATTTAAGAAAAAACTTGATAAGCACTTAGCATCCGTTCCTGGGTAATTTTTTTTTTTCAGTGGTAGCAGTAGCCGTAGATTACTCTTGTTTTCCTTACTCTTCTATACAAATTCCATGATAATTTTTCCATACTACATGGTATCACTTCCTCTTCCGGCCAGCTTCGGCTGGAGGGAGGGGTGGGTGGGGAGGAGCCTTCCACTTTGTTGTCCTTTTGTCTCTATCAAGTAAATTTTATAGTAGTAGTGTAGCTACACGGACAGCCTCGTTAGGTCCAGTAGGACTGTTGCTGTTTGTACTCGTGTGTGTGTGTGTGTGTGTGTGTGTGTGTGTGTGTGTGTGTGTGTGTGTGTGTGTGTGTGTGTGTGTGTGTGTGTCTGTCTGTCTGTCTGACTGTCTGTCTGTCTGTGTGTCTGTGTGTGTGTGTGTGTGTGTGTGTGTGTGTGTGTGTGTGTGTGTGTGCGTGCGTGCGTGCGTGCATGCGAGCGCACGTGCGTGAGTGAGTGTGTGTGTGTGTGTGTGTGTGTGTGTGTGTGTGTGTGTGTGTGTGTGTGTGTGTGTGTAATAATGATAATAATAATGTTAATAATAATATTAATAATAATAATAATAATAATTATGATAATAATAATAATAATGATAGATGATATATTTGACATTGCAGCCATAAGCTGATAATATATATTACAAAATTACTTAATTGTAAATTTGAGGAGTGGAAGACTTTTTTTCACATGAGAGTAGTCAATCAACTAGTGTTAGTATTGTGATAGGTGGTGTGTGGTGTGTGGCGGGTCCAGTACAGTCCTGTAGGTCCACTTCACGACCTTGCCCAGCAGCCGGCGCCGTGTGATGACGGTGGAGCAGCACCTTGGGGGCCTGGTGTGTGTGTGTGTGTGTGTGTGTGTGTGTGTGTGTGTGTGTGTGTGTGTGTGTGTGTGTGTGTGTGTGTGTGTGTGTGTGTGTGTGTGTGTGTGTGTGTGATCTGTTTGCAAGTCATTTTCTTCGTCCCCAGTCAAGTCCCGTGTCTATTGGCAAGTCCTGAAGTCAAGTTTCGAGTAATTTTCATCGTCTCTCAAGTCAGGTCTCAACTCCTTTCTCCGAGTTCTGTGTGTGTGTGTGTGTGTGTGTGTGTGTGTGTGTGTGTGTGTGTGTGTGTGTGTGTGTGTGTGTGTGTGTGTGTGTGTGTGTTTGTGTTTGTGCAGGAGTTGGTTCACAACGATAAAGATTCAACTCACGTCAAGTTTCACAAAGGTTGAATGCTAACTTGAGTGTTTCCTCTTGAAGCTGGGAATAATTTTCTA
>JAPQNM010000040.1:12905611-12910611 GCA_029783475.1 Metacarcinus magister | reverse complement strand
CTCCAAGAAGGATCCTCCCATCCTGCAGAAACAACTGGTACTGGAGACCCTCGCTAGAGTGTGTGCTTCTGTTCCCTCCGCACACCGTCTGTATGTGGACGGGTCCTTGCAGGATGACAGAAGTGCAGCGTGTGCCGTGTACTCGCCCACTGTGCGGCCGCCAGGGGAGGGTGGATGGGCTGGTCGCAGATTGCCCAACTCGTCCAGTTCCACCTAATGTGAGCTTCATGGTCTCATGGATGCTGTTATTCTCCTCACCGAGAGGAGACTGAACGGCGTGGTGGTCTGGGATTCCCAGTCGGCTCTTCACTCCCTCTCCTCCCCAAGACCTGCGTGTGACCGTGTGGTGCGAAAGATACTCTGTCAGTTAGCTAATGCTTGGGGAGGCGGTGGTACAGTGGTCAGCGTTCGGTCACGCGAACCTAGGGTCCCAATGTGGGTTCACTCGAGGTACCCCTGCACTCAAAGTCCCCCTCCCTCTGCGCGTGCGCGGGAGGCGATATTGCTGCCAGCCGCACGACTCACTCTTCTAAGTGGGACTAAAAATTTGTAAACAACACAGTCGCACTGCTACTCTGATGATGAATTCGGTAGATGATATATTCGGCTCATGGTTACCTGGGATGGTTTGACTACTCAGATACATTAATTTCGTGTCCAATATTATTATTCTTACATATTTTGTGATTACCAATCCTCTTCCAGGTCATCGGAGCAGCAGTGCGACTGTGTTGTTTACATTATTTTAGTCCCGCTCAGAAGAGTGAGTCGTGCGGCTGGCAGCAAAATCGCCTCCCGCGCACGCGCAGAGGGAGGGCGACTTTGAGTGCAGAGTGAACCCACACCGGGTTCGATTCCCTGATATCCACCGGCCACTTTTCATTCTTTGGTATTACCTCCGAGTGGCCAGACTACCGAAATTGCTGCCATACTGTCCTCATACGGGACTTACAATGTTTATATGCATCTGAGGCTTTAGCAGCAATAGCCTCTCTAGTTCTCAACATATCCAAGAGAGAACGTAGAGGCGTCACTATAAAAAAAATCTAAAACCCACGTTAAATAATAGGCAATAATTTGCCTCCATAAAAAGCCTACTGGCACCAACAGTTTATGGTATAGAAAAAAAAGAAAAAAAAACTTCCCTGCCACTCTCTCCCTCCGCTGTTATAGGAACGCTATATACTCAGCGGCTCATGTCTCAACGTAGAGATGCTGAACGTGTGAACAGTGTGTCTATACAACATTATGACAACGTTCTAACCTGTGCCCACACGTACCGCCGTCACGGTCTGATGGTGCGCAGACACAATGTGGTGAGTGCCAGACTCAGATTAGGGTACCGGCCAGTGAGGCAGGTGTCACAGGCAGAAGACGTGCCTCACTATTCCACCTGCAAACTGTGTAGCCACTCTAATCCATTATTGTCTTGAGTGCCCCGCTGAGAGACTTGCTGCCTCGGGGACATCACTTAACATATGTGTGTATGTATTTACTTGAAGGTGATAATTTGGACACTATTCTTGTGAGATATCCACATTTCGGTGGATATCAACAGTATATTTAAAATTTTCTTTCTTTATAAGTGTGCATGTGTGTTTGCATGTGTGTGTGTGTGTGTGTGTGTGTGTGTGTGTGTGTCGGAGTGTGGGTGTGTGTGTGTGTGTGTGTGTGTGTGTGTGTGTGTGTGTGAGTGTGGGTGTGTGTGTGTGTGTGTGTGTGCGTGTGTGTGTGTGTGTGTGTGTGTGTGTGTGTGTGTGTGTGTGTGTGTGTGTGTGTGTGTGCGCTTTTCATGGCCTTCTCTCTCTCTTACTCTCTCTCTCTCTCTCTCTCTCTCTCTCTCTCTCTCTCTCTCTCTCTCTCTCTCTCTCTCTCTCTCTCTCTCTCTCTCTCTCTCTCTCTCTCTCTCTCTCTCTCTCTCTCTCTCTCTCTTTAATGTAATATGAAATTGTGGCACAATTCGTTTAACACTGTATATAACGTCATTATGGACGTCAGGCCTTGCTTTTTTTTCTTTCACTACAACGTAGTTTCCCTCTTTCCAGCTTTTTTTTTCTCTCAAGAAAAGCTGAAAAAGGGACATTTTCCTGTATTAAATACCACCACCGTCGCCAGCACCAGCACCACCACTGACAGTTCCAACACCCACAATTTATGAGTAAGCCCTTCTGTTCCCTTTGTTCTGTTCCTGCCAGATATTGAAGTAGTTTCTGATGAACGAGACTCAGTTTCAGTTCAGTAGAGTGGATTTATCATTTTAGATTTAGTGAGGTATGTTTCAAACCTCACAAAATGCCATTAAAGTTGTCTTGCTATTCACTCCTCATTAGAAGAATCACACTAAAAAAGAATTATCATCGGAGACAAGCACTACGAGACAAAATAACAAAACATGAAAAAAATGCGTTTAGTTAGAGTATGAGAAGACTTCGAAACCTCCTCCTCTCACCCATCCTTCATTCCTTCCTTCTCCTCTCTGTCATCCTTCCTTCCTATGCAAGCGTAGTGAAACATTGCCAAGACGCGAAGGAAAGAGCAGCGACGATTTGGGGAAAAGGAGAGCGACAGTAGGTGTAAAATGAGAGAGAGAGAGAGAGAGAGAGAGAGAGAGAGAGAGAGAGAGAGAGAGAGAGAGAGAGAGAGAGAGAGAGAGAGAGAGAGAGAGAGAGAGAGAGAGAGAGAGAGAGAGCTTATCGCCGACTGACAAACATTCGTCGTTTTCCGGCTTCCATCGCTTATCTACAAAAAAAATATATATATACATGGAATCAGCTTTTGACTACCAGACAGAGACGAGTCCCGAAGAGTCCATATAAGAGCGTGGCAGGATCAGGGCTTTTGAAACTCTTGGCCGTGCGTGAGAAGACGGCATTGGAGGGGAATTCTGTTACTGATACTGTCTAGAGACTATTACGCTCCGCAGCAGACGAACTTCGAGGAGATCAAGGGAAAAAAAATGCTTAGGGAGATCGACTAAGAAGGGGAAAGAGAGGAAAGGGACCGCTGGAAATCTTTGAATGCCTCCTGCTGCATAGAGCCCATGGACGAGCTAAGTATTAACGTTGGTGAGGCCGTGGGAGTGAATGGTCTAGTCTCGCTTCCTTCCCTTCCTTGCCTGAGCTGCATGAGGCTGAGAGCTGCTCCTCTCTCCCCACCCCCCACGCTGTACTATGACGAAAGCAGCAGGAGAGAAAAATTACTGGAGGAAGCGGGAGACGGGTATAAGGATGTGGAAAAGGAGATGAAGATTGAGTCACCTATCATAATATTCTAATTGATACATTTCTTAGGTGTGAGACAGTAAACCTTGGACCACTGCTTACTCCCATTCCTTTCTTTCTCCTCCCGCTCGTCCCCTGCCCATTTCTTCCTCTCCTCCACCCTGACTCGTGTAAGAAAAGTAAGAAGCTTTTCCAGACATCTCACAGGGTCTGGTAGAATAAATAAAAAGTTACTGGTGTGCTGGAACCCGTCTGGAAAAGAAAACGAAGAAACTAAGCCTGTAATGCGGTGTTTTTGGAATATATGGGGCTTAAGTTGGATCTGGAATATCCTGAAAAAGATGGAAGAGGTCTTTTGAGAGAGTTGGAAGATGGTAAAAAAAAAGAAAACTCTGAAAAACCAAAAAAAGAAACCATTGAGGATGCGTTGCTCAGCAGTTCACAGAGAAACTTATGTTACTTTGTCACTTAGAACTTGCCAGCTTTGCCGACCGAATAAAATACAAAGAAAAAACATATAGAAAAATTACAGACTTCAAGGTAAAGTTAGTGAAGTCAAACTACGGAAAGATAAAAAAAAGAACTAAGTGTGTTTTCGAAAAAAAATCACGCTTTAGCACCGAGAGAGAGAGAGAGAGAGAGAGAGAGAGAGAGAGAGAGAGAGAGAGAGAGAGAGAGAGAGAGAGAGAGAGAGAGAGAGAGAGAGAGAGAGAGAGAGAGAGAGATTTCAAAGATACAAAGTTCGATCTCACCAGCAATTAGAACACCTATCCCAAGTTACCTGAGGGAGACATAGTTAGTGCTGCAGAGTTATGATGACGTCTGACAACTTTTCAGCAGCTCACTGAGGCGTCAGTAGCAGACACTGGAAACGGGATGTTCTCGCGAGGGCAGAGCAATGAACTGAGAAAAAGGAAGAGAAGCAATACGATAGATGGAGGTCGAAGAGGCAAGAGGAGAAGGAGGAGGAGGAAGAAGAGGAAAAGGAAAAGGAGGAGAAAATGGAAGGTTATTAACACAGAGGCTGGAGAGAAGGGGGAAAAGGGGAAGAGGAGTGGTTATCGATATTCCTTTGGTTATGTAAATAGAAAAGGTGACAAAAGGAAATGGATATCTATAAGCCCCTTTATGGGATGAGAAGGTAACGAGGAAGATAATGTTTTTTGTATGAAGCTGTGGTGGTTAGCAGGCAGGCTGTGAGTGTAAGGGAGTTGGCGGAAGCTTGTTAGGGTTGTGTTCAATGAAAAGGATGGTTGTATATGGTGAGGAGGTTGTTACGACGGCAAAGGAAGGCAAAGTTATTGTGGATTGAAGATGTTTGTGAGGGACATCAAGAGGTGTAGGAGAATGAGGCATCAGGTTTCAGAGAAGTTTATTAGTGTAGTTGTCAATGGAAATGGTATCAGGTATCAGGGGGGATGAAATGTTCTTTATGTTCCTTCTTATGTGAAAAGAAGACATTGGACATGGAGTAAAAGCGTAATTCCTAAATACAAAAACAATCCTGGTTAATTGCTGCACCCAAAAATAGATGAAGGTAAAGGATATATAAAAAGAAGTGCAAAAAAACAAGATGAAAATGAGGACATAAACGTAGTAATAAAGAAAAAAATATATCCTCTTTCCCACTGTAATGCACTGCACTTGGTTAACTAAATGTTGAAATTATGTAACATCATTAAAGTCACCCCTTGTCGAGGTCTGGCACGCAACACCAGGCTCTGAATCATTAGGAAAGTGTAATTTTCTACCAAAACTGACAGGAGTATATATGTATGT
>JAPQNM010000040.1:12893111-12898111 GCA_029783475.1 Metacarcinus magister | reverse complement strand
ATTCATCCTTTCCCTGCCATCTATTCTCGACTCACACATCTACATGTCAGTCTATCAGTGTCTTCATCTACCTGCCTCTCTGTTTGCCAAGTTATCTGTCTGTTTGTCTGTGTGTTTATGTGTCTGTCTGTCCGTCCGGCTGGATAACTGGCTGACTTTTTTCCGTCATGTTTACATATACACGAATAACCAGAAAAGAATAGTCCGACATTTATTCACATTTTAGTCCTCCTTCCTTCCCACTTCTGATTAATGTAAAGAACGTCATTTGTTAAACAGTCCAATAAGCTTCCTCATAATATATTTGCATAACATCCATAATGCATAACGTGTAATCCTTCTTAAGAATTTTCAAACCAATACTTCATCTCTCTTTTTTTGCCGACCTTCAGATTCAAGTCTAGAAAGAGGTAGGTAGTAAATCACGTTAAAAGTAAGAAAAAGGTTAAATAGAATGGATCTCGCCACCTTGACATTTGGCAGGTTCTACTTACGTATTTGTTTTCAAAGTCTATAAATAAGTAAAGAAATTAATTAACAAACATTCTCCACGAACTTTTCCTACCAGTCAATTATCGATAGTTTCTCAACACTAAAACTCACTGCTTTTAGAAACATATCACACACTCGGGGAAGAAGAATGATATCATATTCATCAAAGCTAACCAAGTGGTCTAAGGACACACCTGTTAACTCAATAGATAGATGATAATTAAGATTCCTCAAACACACGTCTCTGAGTGGTCTTGGTGCCGCGAGAACCAAGACACTGAGGACCCACCCAAGGTCTTTCATGCTGCAGCTACGGGACTTTGTGTGTGGGTCGTCCATGTGTTTCTTGGCTGGCACGAAGAAGGCCTTTAGTGGGGCGTGGAAGGAAAAATTGAGCTCTGTTACGCTTTCATTCCTTCCTTCATTTCCCTCCCCTGGTCTTCCCTCTTTTTCAGTGCTTCCACTCACCTCTTTTTTTTTCTCTCTCTCTCTCTCTCTTTCTCTCTCTCTCTCTCTCTCTCTCTCTCTCTCTCTCTCTCTCTCTCTCTCTCTCTCTCTCTCTCTCTCTCTCTCTCTCTCTCTCTCTCTCTCTCTCTCTCTCTCTCTCTCTCTCTCTCTCTCTCTCTCTCTCTCTCTCTCTCTCTCTTTTTCTCTCTCTCTTTCTCTCTCTCTATCGTGTCTGTCACTCCCTCTTCACTTCTCTTACTCAATCTCTCGTTACGAAATGCAAATGTGGAAGTTTCTGCCGGAAACACCATTATGGAAATCAACACTGTGATAGAATATTTCTTGGAAGTTCGGAAGTAAAGTTGTTTGTCTGTTTTAATTCAGACAGACGGATGTGCAGACAAACAGGCGAACAGAACTGTGGCAAGCGTGTAGGAAAACAAGGGGAGGAACGGGGAGGGAGGAGGAGAGCCAGGCCAGCCGAGCAGTGACAGACGAGGAGAGAAAGAGTGAGAGAAAATATACGTCAAAAAAATACAGGACATTGACTCTTGACAAACACACCAGAGACATGTGATTGAAAGAAAGATAAATGAACCAGAAATGAAAAATAAGAAAATGACATAACTTCTCAGATCAACAGACCAACAAAAAGACAGACAGACAACATACCACAGGCCCGTAAAGGAAAGACAGATAGGGGTTGTGAAGCGGCGTGCGAGGCTTTTAGGGAGAAAAAAATTGAATGGATATAATTGAGTTTGCCGGCAGGGGGAAGGCTGAGGCTACAAGAGAGTTTGTGAGCCCATCGGAGGGCGGGAGAGAATAGGCGTGGATTGTGAGACCGTAGGAGAGAAGGAATGAAGGCAAGGTAGCGGGTGTGGGTGGTGGATGGACATGAAAGAAACAGGATGAAGAAGAAAAAGCAAAGATGGGGATGGATATGGAAGAAGAAGCTAGGGAGATTAAGAAAGTAAGGAAGAATGAGAGGGATAGCTTGAAGGATTAGAAGGGCACAGGAGGAAAGTTAAGGGAAAGGAGATAACGGCTTTAGCGCTGGTGAAGGAAAGAGCTGGAAGGAAGAGGAGGAGGTATAGAATAACTATGAGGGCGGGAGTGAGTGAGGGGATGAAAGTATACTGAGATTAAACGTAAGAAGATGAGGGGGAGTGTCGATGGGGGGAAGGTTAAGAAAGCCGTAAGAAAGAAAAGAGAAAATGTTGAGGAGTGGCTTATGTGGGGTAGGATGGGTGGGAGAGAGAGTGCTTGGCCACCTACAATCTATCCATCCCGACAGGCGGACATAAAGAAAGAAAGTCGGAAGGAAGAAGAGCGAAAAGAGGCTCACTGGGACCACAGTTGCAGATGGAAGAAAACTCACCTGCACTTTACTGGTGAGAGAGAGAGAGAGAGAGAGAGAGAGAGAGAGAGAGAGAGAGAGAGAGAGAGAGAGAGAGAGAGAGAGAGAGAGAGAGAGAGAGAGAGAGAGAGAGAGAGAGAAGAGAGAGAGTCAAAGTTCCTGTTTACTTCGATAACAAGGGAAGGAGGTCAAGAGACAGGAAAGAGAAAGGGAAACGAAAGAGAAGGAGAAAGTGGAGACAGAGAAGCGGTAAAGTGAAGCGAAGAATCATGACAAAGAAAAGATAATGTAGAAGATACGAATAAAGAAGAAGAAAAGAGAAAAAAAAATCATACTTTGTTATTCATTTGTTTATGTTTCATTTAATGCATTTATCATTTATGCATTTTTTATCATTACCAATTGCAAGACCCAACCAAAAGGACACATGGGATAACATATGCAAAAGCCGGACTAAGAAAATTGTGTAGAATAGCTAAAGGAAAAAATATATAGAGATAGAAAGTGCGTGCAAATATTATGTGATGATCTGTTCTTTGCGTGCACTGGCTGGCTGTTATTGTTCCTTCTCCAGATTACGTTATGCAGATTGACTGACATCCACGTATGTTACCTCCTCCCTGCTAAGTGAACGGGGAGGCAGAAGCTAAGGAAAAAATAATCGACCTTTGTTCCATCGACAGTAAGATATTGAATGCCTGGATAGCAATTGTGTTAGCTGCTGCACCATCAACGCTCTCAATGGAAAGGCAAAGATTATTATTTGTTTTTCTTTGGCCAGAGAAATTGTATAATGAATGGTGTGGAAAAGAGAGAGAGAGAGAGAGAGAGAGAGAGAGAGAGAGAGAGAGAGAGAGAGAGAGAGAGAGAGAGAGAGAGAGAGAGAGAGAGAGAGGTATAATATCTACATACCTTATTTAAACGAGTGAAAATGTTTAAACCCGTAACTCCCCCTCTTCAGTTAATTTCTCTCAATTATGAAAGTCCTCCCTTTGAACCCCTCACGGACCCACCTTTCACCTATCCCCTTTTGTCCCCCTCTTCCAGGCCACTAATTAGCCTCTGATAACGACAGGTAACTCAGCCCTCGATCATGGGGGTGTTTGCTGGTAAGGGGCCGAACCGAGGGGGGAAAAATGTACAGTTTATTTTAAAATTAAGAGAATGAGATGCGCCTGGAACTGCCGTTTTCTTTGGTGATATATGCTGATGGTGCGTTTTCTTTAGACTTAAGACTTTCCTAAATCACACCAGAACGACTCCATTGGCCAATAATTCTTCTTTATACAACTTAAAATTTGAGTTTCAGCTTAAATTGCACACTCACCTTCCTTCCTCCCTTTCCTGTTCCTCCTCCTTTTCTCTTCCTCTTCCTTCTTCACCTCCTTCTTTCCTCCACCTCCTCTTCTATCTTCCTTTCTTTCTTCATACCACCTTCCCACACACACACACACACACACACACACACACACACACACACACACACACACACACACACACATCCTCCTCCTTCACTAATGACGTCAGTCCTGCTGAATGCCCTCGTCTATATAGTCTACATAACTTGGTAACTTCATTATTATCAACGTCATTCAGAAGGTGACGCTGAAATGTCACGAAGGGGCTCACCTCTTCCTTTGCTTGGCAGAAGTTGAGGTCACATTTTGAAGTGTTGTAGTTCTATATCATTTTTGGGGGTTGTGAAGTATCCTGTTATTATTATTGTTGTTGTTATTATTATTATTATTATTATTATTATTATTATTATTATTATTATTATTATTATTATTATTATTATTATTATTATTATTATTATTATATAGCCCTGTGGTAAGGGTTGCAAAAATTCTGCCACATCACCGTATTTCCTGCGAATCGTAAAAGGCGACGAAAAGGGACGGAGCGAGAGTCTGGGAACCTCCTTTTCCGTATTCTTTCCTATGAAAAGACAAGGTGCAGAGGGGGAGGAGAGAGTAAAGTCTCCCTGAACCCTAAATGCCTTGTCCTTGCTACCCTCGTGTAATGGTGATGTAAGCCCAGGTTTATAGATTGATAGATAGTATATTATCATCATCATCATCATCATCATCATCATCATCATCATCATCATCATCATCATCATCATCATCATCATCATCATCATCATCATCATCATCATCATCCATAACTAACTTATGACAGTATTCAGGCACAAATGTCTTAAAAAACTATATATTGAACAGAGATTTACCTCAAATATTGTATGCGCGCGCGCCCGTGTGTGTGTGTGTGTGTGTGTGTGTGTGTGTGTGTGTGTGTGTGTGTGTGTGTGTGTGTGTGTGTGTGTGTGTGTGTGTGATATTTGACAGACACGTTTATAAAAAGAAAAAAAAGCTGTCTATTTGGGGAGAATACTTTCGTGATATGTCAGGGAGAGAGAGAGAGAGAGAGAGAGAGAGAGAGAGAGAGAGAGAGAGAGAGAGAGAGAGAGAGAATTACACCTTCCTTCTTTCCTTCCTTCCTTCCTTCCTTCCTTCTTTCCTTCCTTCCTTCCTTCCTTCCTTCCTTCCTTCCTTCCTTCCTTCCTTCCTTCCTTCCATCCTTCCTTCCATCCTTCCTTCCTTCCTTCCTTCCTTCCTTCCTTCCTTCCTTCTTTCCTTCCTTCCTTCTTTCCTTCCTTCCTTCCTTCTTTCCATCCTTCCTTCCTTCCTTCCTTCCTTCC
>JAPQNM010000040.1:12885611-12888111 GCA_029783475.1 Metacarcinus magister | reverse complement strand
TTTTAACCTATGTGTTGTAAGAGGGCATCCCGTGCGGCTTGTAGTTGTGCTGTCAGTAATCCACGTGTTATGCTACATAGGAACTGTCATAACAACGCCGGGTCGTGCCAGTGCCAGTGTCAGCCTCCAGGTGATAAGTGTCAGTCAGAGCGGCAGTGTAAGGGCTCCACTGCCTCTTTTAAGTCAGGGATGGGAGTTTGCAAAGTGAGACAAGGTTTTTAGTAGGTCACTGATCTCTCTCCTGCCTGTCCCCCTTGCCCACCAGCTGTCCAAGAAAGTGGTGGTGTTGCAGTTTTTATTAATGTTTATGATAATCAATATTCTGGATATGAAATTGGTTAGAATTTGTATTAACTACGTGAAATTTATTGTAAATATGTTGCTGCATTTCTGCTGTCTTTAGAACATGCTTTCAGGAGCAGTACTGTACTTGCAGAGGTGGATATTTAGAGCTTTGGTTAATTTGCAGAAAGGTTTTCTAGTAATTTTTTGAAGGAAAAGTAGAGTTAATCTGCAGAATAACGCCTCCAAATCGATCAGAATAATTTTTGTTGTACACAGGATACTTCCTGTACTGAACATCTGTGAAGGTTTTAGTGAGCGGTCGCTTCCTTACTTAACATGTACTGTTCAATTTCTAAGTCCACACATCTGGCAGAATTAGTTAGGTTAGTTTAGGTTGGGGGGGCCTAGCCCCATGGGTCAGTTTAGTTTAGGCTAGGGTTGTCTTTTTTTTGGGGGGGATTGGTTAGGTTGGGGGGGTCCGGGGGGTCTACAGTTTAGGCGACCGCTCACTAAAACCTTCACAGGTTGAACATACAGTATGTATTCTGTGTACTGCAACAAAAATTATTCTGATCAGTTTGGAGGCGTTGTTCTGCAGATTTACCTAAATTAGTTTTCTCTGGTTTGATTTGACTGATTTTGGGATTAATTTCTGGGGCAAACCCACTTGTTTCTGAGTTTCCATCACCTCCCACCCCCTCAAACTTGGGGACCTGCGAGAAAGTTTTTTTGGATGGCAGTACATCAGAACGAGATATTTTCATTATAGATGAGGTCCTAAATTAATCTAAGCACATTAAAAAAAACTGAATAACTAATTTTTCTTTGAAATTTTTTTTTTTTTCAACATCACCCCCTTATTGGCTCATCACCAACCCTCCTCCGGCCTGCATGTTTAATTTTTTAATTTTTTTATATTTTTTTTATTGAATCTAACCATTCCTAAACTAACCTAGGCTAACCTTTGAAACACTTTCCACACTGCCTTTTTTTTTTTTTATAAACTTTTCATAACATAACATAATCTAATCTACATCTAATCTAAGCTGGATTATAATAATGCTTGGGGCCCTTCTGCCGTAGTAAAAAATGTAACCAAAAAAAATATCTGCCTTACTCTGAGCCCTCAGTAGATTCTTCCTCTTCAACCATAGAAAGTTGTGGAAGTTCCACTTGCTGGCGACCTTGTTCTGATATATACATACATGTTTTTTTACACTTAGGACACTCTACTACATAGACAGAACCATGTTCCCTTAAGAAAGTCTATCGAGGCTTTTCTTCCTTGTAGAACCACTTGATTGCCTGCCGAGAATTAAACGCACACTTCATACATGAGGCCACCATGGCTACTAAATTCAAATCTGTCTTGTGGCAAAGGGTGGATGGAGATATGAAATTCTGAAACATGATTTGCTAATGTCTGGATATCGTGTTGTCATTGGCTAGTGTTTAAAGATTTTTATAGTGTGAGTGCAAGGCACAGTGAACGTCATGTTTCACCAACACCACAAGCTTCCCCTGGCAACTACTAATATATTACACGGACCCAGTTCAATATTCATAATACTCGATGACAAGATCTACACAATGTAGTAGGTAAGAATTCATTATGAACCGGATGTTGTTTTGATAATAATAATACCCATACCAGTAAGGTACGTACAATTTTCCAGTTCCACTTCTGCACATGCAGGATTGATATTTCCCGACCTAGCTATGATCTGAGGCCCCTTTTTGGTTCTTAGCTAGCATGTCTGTCTAAACAAACTAACCAAGTTAGGACAGTCATTCTGGTATGTCAACATGGAATTGTAAAGTCTCGTGTTGATTTATAAGGGTTTTACTTCCTTCTTAGAGAGAAAGTGTAAGAAGGCAGTTGAAAAGGGATGGACCCAATAGTAGATACATCAAATTCACAGTCATAGGGTAATGGGGGCAGACACCATCACTCATAACTTGAAGTAGAGTGCCCATCATGATCATAATGGTATTGAAGGTGTTCACTTACTGCTCTTGAGTTGGATCGTAGGATGAAGATATCTTTGCCTTCCATGAGGCACCTTACATTGCAGCTTTTAAGGTAATCTCTCTCCCTCACAGATGCCATAGCCAGCGAGGAAAGTGTTCGAATCACACCATCTCTCCGAAGTCAGAAAGGGCAAATATGGACGAAAAACCCGACCAATTTTGAATGGTGGGAGGTGGATTTTGT
>JAPQNM010000040.1:12868111-12880611 GCA_029783475.1 Metacarcinus magister | reverse complement strand
ATCCACCTCCCACCCAGTGGACACTTTGGGATGTCTGCAGCGACTGGAGGCTTGGCTGATGACCATGATGTAAGTTTTAAGTACATTGGATACATATGTCTCATCCAGAATCATGGAAGGTGTGATTGTATAATCACTTTACTATTTCTGATAGTAGGCTTGCTTCCCATTTATTGTATTATAATGGCTTAATTTAGTGTCAAGAGAATCAGGATGAACAATAGTGGCTCTGTGATTGATGTAAACATTCCTTTGTACTTTTGCCATAATAGGTTGCATCATTTATTCATTACAGCTTCATGGTAGACATCTACCTATCTATATACTTGCCTTATATCCCCATTAAAAGTGGGTAGAAAAAACACGGCACTTAGGGTGCAAGGACACTTTATTCTCCCCTCCCCCTCTGCACCCTGTTTTTTCATAGGAGATAATATAGAAGGGGTTGCCAGACACACCTCTCCATCCCTTTTGGTTACATTTATGAGCCACAGGGAATACAGTGGTTGTATTCTGTTCGTTACAGCTTCATGGTAGACATAAACTGATGAAGAATAACAAGTCACATCTGTTAAAGAAAGGCTTAATTTTATCTGTAAACTTGCATGTAGATTTTAATTCATTAACAAATTTCCTCAAGTTTTTTTATGGTTTACATATTTTTTATTACATCAACTCTACTATGTATGTTTATCTTGACTTTCTCTTATACTCTTTGTTCCCTAACCATTACTACCAGCACTAGTATACAGAAGCATCTTAGTATTTTCATTAATTTTCTCCCATGCCTTGCCAGGTTCTCAAGTTCTTGGTGTCCTCACTGCGTTCTTCTGAAGAGATGGCTCTCCTGCAAGTCAACCAGGAGGAGGAAGAGAAGTTCCGACAAGAGTTCCAAGAGTACCAGGAGAAAACCAAAAAGGCCCGTGATGAGTGAGTTCTGGGGTGATAGAATGGGTAGCAGGTGGGAAGGTTCACACTGCCTTGCATAATATTAGGTATATAAGAGGTGGTTATTGGAAGGAGTGCATCTGTTGTTTTCTCTCACAAAATGAGACCTTGGGAGGCCTGATAAGAGAGTAGTCATTCACTTTCTGTGGTTGTGTCTTGTTATTAGTCCTTTAATTATTTATTTAGTTATTGGTATATTAATATAATAAATAATCATGATAATATATTTTAATATGTTTCCTGTACAGAGTAAGATGGGTGTGTAATTAGGAACTTGAGTGAGTATTTGATCATATGGAGATAGAGGAAAAAACATGAGAGCATAGCAAGGCCAGCTGATAACAGACTTATTCAAACCATATATCATCTATCTCGTGCCAACAAACACTCACTGCATGACATCAAAGCTACCACTATCTAAACTACAATTGGGATAAGTGGGTTTATCAGGATTGTGTCACCCACACTGTTCCTCAAAAGTACTTGTATAATTAGTCAGGAAGATAGATAGTGTGACTGCACTTTCATGTTATGGTACATTGATCTGATGTGTTAATAACTGTAAGGATGTTTTGATAGGACTAGATATATTAAAAGTTTTAAAAGTACAGTTATCTTGGAACACTATAGATGTTAGTAAATGGAGATCCTCGTCTATACCAAAATATTAGATGCTGTACTTCATTGACACTAAGTTTCAGCTTGATCAATACCACTTTTCTTGGATGTTCTTTCACCCCATTGGTATATCTTGAATACAATCCCTTCACAGCCAGCCATAGTACCACAGGCAGGACCTTAGGATGGTGTTCCTGAATGTGTCATATCTCACACACCTGTTACCACAGACTTATTTACCCACACCCTCTGGAGAGATATAGGTTGGTGGCACTTAAGAGTGCTACCTTTTGGTAAGTGTAACTTGACACATTTAAGCCCTCAACAGACAGGTCTTTGAAAAATTTAGATGTAGGATGCATTAGTCACATAACTTCAGAAAAAATATTTCCACACCCCAGAAAAGAGCCATCTGTTACAACCATAGTCTATATAGACTCAGAAAATTCGTGGTTATATACACTTTCTTTCACACCTTCCACAAGGTAACTTGTATGGAAAAAAATATTATGAAAATTATTTTTAGTGATACTACTGGGATCCTGTTTACTAATTAATTTTTCTTTCCAGGTATATCGCACTGAATCCTGATGCTGAGAAGAAGGAAGAAGAATATGAGAGCTGGGAACAAAGGGAATTGCGGCAAATATTTGTAGGACAGAGTCAGGTGTGTAGCAGTGTTTCATTTGCACCAATCAAGGGAAAAAGTGTATTGGGCATGCATGTATGCATATAATCACTATGCATGATGTCATACCTACCTTCATATTTACTGAGACACAGCTATGTACTCTTACTTATCCTCTTATAGGGAAATGCACATTGATTTGTTTGTATATCGCTTGTACTAAGTGTTTACCATATATTATGTAATTTTCAAATTCAAGCAATATCTGCCATTTTTCAGATCCATGAAATTATAAGACAACTCCATATGAAGATGGATGAAATAATTGGTCGGCAAGAAAGAACTCTAGGCCTGGTGTCAGCTGTTCACTCTGGAATGGGTGAGTGGAGCATGGTTTTGTGCTGTGATTCTTGCTGTTAATCCCTTTAGCAAATTGGAAAAATTACACCTCATTCCAACTTTTTTTTGTGCAGGAGGACAAGTGGTACCTGCAGGAGGACAGCCACCACCCCCTCCCCCTTCAGGGCTACCAGGAGACTCTATTCGCCGACATGAAGTGGATTCCATTCTCAAAAACCAACAAGACATCGCCCAGACTAGCCGTGACATTAAGTAAGATGCCTTCAAGTTTAGCAAGATTAGACTTGACTAAACTTAGGTTTGATGTGGGGAAGAGTATTTGACCAGGTTATCAATTATAATGTGCAAAACAAATATTTTTATTGTATTTTTGTGATATTCTTATTTCTAGAATTGGACCAATTTTCTACCATTGGTTCTATATAATGCCTTTATCTTTCATTCCACTGTGGAGGGGCTTCAGGACCAGAGATTGTGGCCCGATGATGGAGACCTTTTGGCCTCCTCTACAGCCTCGGACTTCAGTCTCTGGTCCAACCAATTTTTACTGGGCCATTTTCTTTTTTCTAGCTTTATTTCCTCTTGTTTCATATGCCTTTTCTCTCTTACCTCCCACTATCCCCTTCATTTCCTAAAGTGTGAGAGCCTCTTCTTACTAGTTTCTCCTCCCATCCACGACTACCATGTCTATTTTCTGTTCACATGCACACCCTCCACTCCCACTCCCCCTTTCCTAATTTAACCCTTTTAAGTTCTGATGAGGATTTTGCTTATGAAATTTTTTGGGACAGATGTCAATATGACGACTTACCACGTAAAAAAAAAAAAAAAAAAAAAATACTGAAAAATACACTTCATGTCGTCAAGTTTAGATGATGTTTTGAGTGTTTAACAGATTGGTTTTTGTTGTCTGTCTGCATATGGGTGCAGTGAATGAATGATCATGGGTAAACAAAGACCATCAGTCTTGTGGTTACTTTCGTAGCGGTCGGATGTGCTTGGGTGATCTTTTCTAGAAATTGATGATGTTTCCACTCCTAATACTTATTGTTTATTGAAAATTTGTGTGAAGTATATTGAAAGTGTTGTTAATGCATTGAAAATTCCAAAGGGCTCCCAGTCATTGCCCTTCAAAGGCAAAGGCAAGTTGATTGTATATCAAGGATAGGCTATTGCTGAGAACCCAGACTCAGTTCAAGTATATCTTGCTATACTTTCATGGCGGAAGAAAGAACATTTAACTACGAGGAAAGTTAATAGATTACTTGAACTTTATAGTGATTCCAGTGATATCAGTGGTGATGAAAGTGAAAAAGATTACTGCCTAGTAAGCATGTGAAGACAGTAATGTCTTTCTGTTTAGTTTCATGTAAATGCGTTATTTTTTATTGAAAGACAACAAACTCTACATCATTGGAAAGGAAATTTATTAATCTACATCATAGTGACAACAAGAAATAGCTATTAGATTATTTTTTTGGCAAATTTTTTTAATTTAGTTTTTTTTTTTAATGTTTGCATGTCGGCTAACTTCTCTCATTTTTAACATTTTATTTTGTTTAATTTTATTTTTGTTACTATACTATGATACAGTACAATTACAATTACTAGGCTTCAAAACAAAACCTAATTGAGCTCTATGAATATTAGTCACTTTGCTGTAAGCATTAGAAGTAAAATATATTTATACAACTGTTCAAAATGCCTGCCAGTGAAGGTCACACAAACTATGCTTCCTCCATTTGATATAACCATTTCATTTTAACTAATCGTTCTTTCCTTTCCCATACTTTGTTCTGCCTTTTAGCTTACCATAGTGCCATATGACCTCTGTTGTCTGGCACTTACTTTATTAGTTTTGACTCACTCACTCACTCACCCTTCACTCCTTCCATTGCCAACTTTTGGCATTTTGCTTTCATTCTGCACTTGAGGTTTCATCTATTTATATACCAAGCTGTTAATCGTCATAAAGGGGGGTAGCCAAGACAAGGCACACTAGGGTTTGTGGAGACATTACTCTCCTCTACTCCTCTGCTTCCCAGTTCCATTGCTCCATCCTGTTTTGGGGAGGCGGTGGTACAGTGGTCAGTGTTCGGGTATGCGAACCTAGGGTCCTGGGTTCGATCCCCCCATATCCGCTGGCCACTTGTCATTATTTGGTATTACCCCAGAGTAGCCAAAGACTACCCAAATTGCTGCCATACTGTCCTCAGATGGGACTTACAATGTTTATATGCATTTGAGGCTGTAGCAGCAATTAGCCTCTCTCCGTTCTCAACATATTCAAGAGAGAACGTAAACATTTGAGGCGTCACTATAAAAAATCTAAAAACCTACGCCAAATAACAGGCAAGAGGCAAGTCCATCCTGCCTCTATAAAGCCTACTGGCGCCAACGGTTTGTGATATAGAAGGGAAAATAAAAATTTACAAACTGCATGGATTATGATGGCAGAATTCTTGTAGTCTCCACTACAGGGGCTTCTATTAATGTTAAGCAGTAGTAGAGGCTAAGGTGAAGGTAACAAAGATTGTATTAGATATGTATGTGGAATACACAGTACCTGGAATGAGAATTTCAAAACAATTTGTATGGATGCCTCATTGTCATGGGCTTAAGAAATTTGTTACATCTGTAAACATGGATGAATGAATTATAAGCAGCTTTATTAACTTATCATTTTATTTTACCAGGAGCTTTGTCACCGAGATCCACCAGAAGAGCAGTCAGCTGCTGGGCAACAGCCAAAAGCCTCAGGGGTCTGTGCAGCCAGTGGGTTATGACTTACATGTTACCCTCAACGAGATGAAAGAAGGCTTGAACATTGTTAAGGTGGGTCATGCTTGCAATTCAAATTATCTGTATGAGTAATTGGTGAGGGTGAAGTTTTGTATGGTATGAATTGGTAAGTGAATTAGAATGGTGACATGACATACAAGTCCGTAGTATGTAATTGAGAGGTTTACTGGAAATTCCTTACTGTCATCTATCTCTTGATCTATCCATCTATATCTGACACATGTTCCTGTGGACTTCCTCCTAGGATGACCAAGACATAAGTGTCTACTATAAGTAACCTCATAAGAGTACAGAATAAAGCATTATTTGTTTGTTATTGTAATCATGAAACACTGGATATTAACACTGAAGGATTATAATGACAGTTAAACAACTTGATATAAATAAATTCTATGTCATATACAAATTATATAAATCTTGGTGGTGCAGCTTTACTCCATTCAGTTTATAAAAGAGGACTAGGGTTCGAATCCTTGAACTGGCTAAAACCATTTTGGTTTAACTCCTATCATGCTGTAGTCCATGTTCACCTAGCAGAACATAAGTAGAAGATAAAGTCAAGGAGTTGTAACCTGATGCTCTGGCAGGAGTGGAAGGCCAGCAATCCTGTCCTGTATGCATGTGTGGTCCTGCAGGAGAAATGAACAAAAGTATTGTGAAAGTGATAAGACCAAATTTAAGCTTAAGTGGTATGTTCTTATGATGGAAAAGGAGATGGTATGATTAATAACGTAATATTTTCACTAATGTTTTTCTGTGTTGCAGAGAGACTTGGCAGCCACTTACCAGAGAGTAATAACAGGACCAGGAGGGGCGTGTCCATCCATCAGCTGTGTGTCAACAACTGTGTTTATCATCTTCATGATCCTGCAGGTGTTGCTTCTTATTGGCTACAACATGTACAGGTGAGTCTCCAGGTTCTCACAGTGATGCTCTTCATGATACCGGACGCCTTTCCTAAGTACCTTCCTGGGGAATTGCCATGGCAGAAGATTTTCAATTTATTCCTGTCCTTACATTCCCTCCCTCCGTGTTGTAATAATCTCAATCTTCTTTTCCCTTTCTCTCACATACTATAGCACTCTGTCCTCCCATTTCACTGAGGGTCATCCTCTTGCACTCCTTTTTTTTACCTCCATACTTACTGTCCTCTTTCATTAAAGGAATCCACCACTTTCTCTTATCACATCTTCCATACTTCAGTGTTTGCACAAGATCGAACCAAGATACATTATTTCATGTACCTCCTTCATTCTTTCTCCATTCAGTCTAGTTTTACATTCTTTTGGACACTCAGTTCTTAACTTAGTTTGATTTTAAAGGATATAAAGTTATGGAATTTGGTAACAGTTTGAGGTAATCAGGAAATTATTAAACTGAATGGAATGAATTAGCAAAACCACTGAAGAAAGGAGCTGGGAGTATCAATTTCAAATAATCTGCTGCCTGAGAAACAGGGAGGCACATGATGTAGTGGGAACTGAAACTCCCAATCCAACATGATAGAAGAGATCGGGGAGATCTTATATCAGTGTATAGGGCTTCAAAAGAAATGGAGAAAATTGAGAGACAATCTATTTGTGTAGGACTCGAGAAACACAAGGGAACATGAAAACAAAACTGATGACCAGCTGCAGGAGACACACAAAAAGATTCAGCTTTCCACGAAGAAACATAAACTATGAATATTTTGGATTCAGAGGTCGTCCATGCAAGGAATAATCACTGGTTTGGAGGAAAACTGGTTAAAAGTAGATATGGAGACGGGACAGTATGAGCATAGCGGTGTTCATGTATGTCATAACGGGGTAAATGCAGCTAGGTAAAGGCTAAACCATCACACAGACCACTTAATCTGTCTATAGCCTGGACATTAACTAGAGGCCCTCCTCCTCCTCCTCCTCCTCCTCCTCCTCCTCCTCCTCCTCCTCCTCCTCCTCCTCCTCCTCCTCCTCCTCAAAGTTTGTTCACAGTTAATATATCTCACCTAGAAATAATAAGATGATCCTCCAAAAATCCACATTACATACTTATATTAATGATTACTTTGTTACAGTTGCACTTGGCACACACGTGGACATTTGATACAGGGTTAGATTTAACAAATCCATCAACAGATGCTTTATTATGTTTGGTGATTTTTATTATTTTTCCAGAGATAGTAAGGAAGCTCAAGCCAAGAAGTTCTACTGAACTGCGCCAGTGTTCAAAGCCCTGTGAGCACAAAAGATTTCTTCCAAAATATTTTTAGATGCCTGATCATTTTGTAGAGTCCATTTCAAAGTTTTAAGGTAAAAATGATTTTTAGGCATTTATTTTTTTATTACCAGAGGGGTTGGTGTATTTTGTTTGTGTGTAAAGAATGTGTAAGATCTGAATCAGTGAAGTTGTTGTTATGTGATCCATCTCCTCTGATAATGTTGCAGATAAACAATGTTGAATATTTTTGAAAGATAATTTGTAAATAAGTGTTCAAGACAGGAATTTCAGAAGAATGCATTTCACTCTAATTTGAAATAGTATTCCTTTTAATGACTTTAACGTGGATTAAATTAAGTTACTGTTAAAATTGTATTATGGTATGTGATGAAAATTCTTTGGATTTTAACTTGATAGTTTTCTGAAAATGTTGGCTGTTTAGTTGTCACGAGTACATTTGATTATTATTCCATCAGGTTTTAGGATCTGATGAAGTTGTTTGCTTATAACCCTTAATCACTTCATGAGGTATGTGCCTATAACAGTTTTCCATTTATTACTTTTTTCAGTAGTAATAATGAAACTTGTATAGCCAGTATTAACTATTCACAAAACTTCCATGAGGAGTAGGAATGTTCTTGACTTGTATACATAACTTTGTTTATTTATATATTTTATCAAGAAAATTCATTCCATCATTCTTCATTTGGTTACTTCTGTCATATAATTTTCCACTTTTTTCGTGGATTCTATATGTTGTGTGGAGAAAATTGTTCTGTTAAAAATCATAATTATATTTTATTATTTAGCATTATTTTTTGTATTTATTTATTTTATATTACTATTATTATTGAAGTTTCACACATGGGAAGAATTTGTTTCACCATGTGGGACGAGGAAATACCATGATGTAACATCTTTCTTTGATGAGCAACATCACCATGAGTACCATCTTCATCCCCTTCACTATTTCCTCTTGACCTTCATAAACAAGCATCGGCTGTACTGAAAACTACTGAGGGTTCCATTCCTTTTGATGAATTTATTGTTATTTTTGTAGATAATTTCCTTTGTTATTTAAGCTCAATAACGTTTTGTATGATGTTTGTTTCAATTATTTCTGCTTCTTTAGAATAGTGTGGTTGAGGTTTCATTTTGGTGTGTCATGCAAATATCATTTGTTATCAATAGTGGGTTTCAAGACAGGTTCAGCAGTTATACACGTGAAAGTTGTAGGAGTCGTAGCCATCCTATTACTTTCATTGATGTCATTACTACTGAAGCTCATGACTAACTCTTATTTTAGATGCTTCAGGAGACTTATTGTTACTTGCATTGTTTCTCATTTTCAAACATGTCATATTAACAGTGGATTGATGTATTTTAAGATTCATTAAATTATTGAGATATTTTCTACTGATTTACTGTTTTAGTTTCATTTTTATGATAAAACTATGATAATTCATTTTAAGAACCCCTTTGATTACTCAAATTAGATTAAATCAAACGAAATGTGATCAGTCAGCTTTTCTCAGGGATGCTGAAATAACATAATTAATGTGTAATACAACAATGAGTGGAGGAGAGAAAAAGTAAGTTGTCATATTTAACAATATATTTGATAAATGTATAAAGCCAGTGTACAACAAGAACAGTAATCATTACACAAATATATATCAAACCACAATTAATCATTTATATCTAATAAGAAGAATCTCTAACAATGTGCAAACACGTTACATATATTTCCTTTGTAGTAGGGAGGCCCAGCCTGGGTGCATATTAGCCAGGTTGGAGGAATACTGCCACTATTCCCTAGGTGATGTATTAGACTACTAATAGGGACAGAGCAAGGAGACTGGGGGATCCCCTTGTTTTTGTTTATTTAATTTTTTATTTTTTTCCCTCAGACAAGGCATAGAGGTGGGTTAAAAGATTAAATTCTCCCTGAACTCTAGAGACTTCTTGTCTCGGCTATCCTCCTTTAAGAGGTGTGTAAGACGAGTATGTATATATACATATAGTATCTATATATTTAGCACATGTACAACACACACTGATAAGAAAAGCACCATACCTACAATGAGGATACATGCATCCAAAGGGGTTCACGCGCTATAAGGCCAAATAATACGGGTGGTTCTGTGGTACAGTGCCCGGCTCATGAGCTAAAGGTTGCAAGTTGGATCCTAGCTCATGGCAGCTTCTTGGTGAGACTAGTAGCCCTCTCGTTAACTCTAACAGAACTACATGGTCTATAGTTACCTAGCTCAGGGATTATTTAATCTCCTTTTTCAATCACGTTTTGGAAAACACTATTTTCATCCTTCCTCTGCCACATAGCATTGGATGAAAACCCCTTTTAGCACTTCAACTATGATCAGAAATTGCTTAAACTCAAATACTATCTTATGGATACCAGCTCCCTCCACCTAGCTCGATATACGTATCCCAGCCTTGGTCACTTTCATTTTCTAAGAACTGCTGAATGAAACCAACTTGGGGGGCAGAAAAAAAAGAATGACAAAGAAACTAAATTATTGTGTGGAATAGTGAGTGGAGACTTGGGGAGGCAGTGTGATTGGTATTGTTTAGGGAGAGGTGGAGAATGTGTTTGTATTGCTCAAGAGTTTGTTTCACTGAATGTTTCTGGAACATTTTTGTGCCACAAAACTGAACTGAAAAATACTGCCACCATATTCCATGCATGTCATTAAAAGTGACTAAAAGGGACAAAGATGGGGTGTGGTCCTTCAATATTTCTTCCCATTATGAGACTAGCCCTGTGGTGGGGCTACAATAATTTGCCACCATAATCCCTGCAGTTCGTAGAAGGCAACAAAAGGGATGGAATGAGGGATCTTGAAAGCCCTCCTCTGAATATTCTACAGAAAGAAGGGGAGGGGAGAATAATGTCTCCATGAACCCTGGCGTGCCTTGTCTTGGCTACCTCCCTTTAGGGGGATAACAGCCTGGTATAGACATAGATGAGAAAAGGCATAGAAGGGTAGGAGAGGACAGATTTTACCTAAGCCCCATGTACCCTATAAACCCTATTGTCTCAGCTACCTTTACTAAGAGGGATATCAGCCAGGTATATGGATATATCTATCTATATACCTAGCTAGTATATGGTTCGGGGAGATGTTACTCTCCCCTTCCCCTCTGCACCCTGTCTTTTTATCTAATTTTGGCACGAGAAACCATTTGGACGTACATAGTTACATATGACCTTGTTTGTTAGATTGTCTATTGTTCATTTTAATGAACAAAGCATTTCTATCTATTCATGTGCAGCTTTCGTAAAGTGTAATAATTCTGAACGTCATAAACATATTGATATTTTCTTCCAAGTTGATGCTTTAGCTATGAAAATTTACCCTGAATAAGTAGTAGTAGTAGTAGTAGTAGTAGTAATTGCAACTGGAATTTTGTATAAATGTTGAAACTTTTTAAACTTACACACAAATTTAATATCAAAATGCCTAATCAAATTCTTCCTAGCTTCTGTAGAATTTTAAGAATACATTAGCCTCTTAGGCCTTCAACTCTATGAAAGCTTCTTAAGACACTACACGTGCATACACAAATCTAAGGTTAAATATGTATCTTTAAAGGTGAATCTAATGATGCATATTAGTGTAGCATAATGACAGATATGGTTGACAAATGATCAACACTTTTTAGGCAGAACAGTAACAAATTATATTGGCAGCATCTTACTCAAAGTCTTTCAGAAAAAGTAGTACATAATCAATTAGATGTAAAACATTAAACTGAAATTGAATAATAATATAACTTCCTGCTTTTATGTAGAAATAAAGTAAAAACTACTTTAAGATCCTGTATTATTATTACTATTATAATTGTTATTATTTGGTTTATATTCCCTTGCAGTGGCCAGGCTGGAAGAATACTGCCACCGTATTCTGTGTGTCACAAAAGGTGACTAGTAGGGATGGAGCAAGGGGGCTAGGGAGCCCCTCCTCTATTGTTTCTTCATTCTTTGAGACAGGGCATAGAGGCAGGTGGGAAATAAATTCTTCTTAAACCTTAAAGCCGCCTTGTCTCAGCTACCCACTCTTTTAAGGGTCTTAAAGCCGGGTACACCTATATAGATATATAGTTAGATTATTATAATTGGACATTTGTAAAGTCGAACAGTATACGCATACTATGGATATATTTTCTTTTGTGCATAGGAGCAGCACTTTTATTAACATGCTTGAGAGGGGTGATTGGTAAGTTCATAGCTTAAGGTATAAAGATTGAATTTCAGACAAATGGATGCAGTAATTTTCCAACATACAAGGCACCCACTCAACCCAACACGTATGTGTCAGGTGAAGTCAGTCACACAAATGGGTTCGAGAGCAGGGGTCGTATATGAAGGATCCTACTGTGGATACCAAGATCCAGATAGAGTATCTGCTGGATCTTGGTGGATACGACCTCCGCCCTCAGCCCCATTAACGTGACTGACATGACGTACTGTGTTGGGAGGGATGCACTTCTTTTCTCCTTTAGACTTTAGAGGGCTAGGGTGAAAGGAATGTATGTGTATCTTGTGATGTCAGCTTCCTACACCATTTTTCTTCATTTTCTTCCGAAGCAGCTTCAAGAGTGCGTAAAGTAAGCCTTGGTGACAGTTTAACCCTTGGTCAGGTAATTCACCAACAGCACCTCCTCTACATCCTCAAAATTGAGGCAATTACTTTCCCTGAATACATCATTGACTTGTCCTTCTTGGGAGCTGAAAAACCTTGATGTTTTGACTGGTTTATTTTTTACTGTTCTTCAGTTTCAGGCTGAAACCTGAAAGTGATCCTCCCAAGTCTCATCCATGGTTACAAATCACCAGAGAAATATATCAAGATCAGCATAAAAAAGTAGCAAGATTGTCTCTTGAAATGTTGCACCGAATGTACTTCTTATCAGATCCAAG
>JAPQNM010000040.1:12820611-12863111 GCA_029783475.1 Metacarcinus magister | reverse complement strand
GTCTGTGGAGGGCAGCAGCTCCTGGTCGTCCCCGGGTGTTAGCAGGTGATGGATGTCTCTGCCCCACTATAGCCAGGACCTTCACACTCACATACTCCAAAAGCAGGTGAGGGAAACATGACAAAAGCAGCAAAATCCGTATGTTGAATACCAAGTTAAAAAAAGAAAGAAAAAAAAATTATTAGTTATTGTCAGGAAATATTTTCGTATCAGATATTGTGGTTCTTACATGATTTGCATACTGTGTAACATTAAATTTTCAACAAATGTTACAAAATCATAATAATTAAATGCAAAGCAAACCACACATAGGGTTATATTGGGAGTCCTCACAGGCATCACTTTGTATTGTGGAACTGATGATACTTCCTTATAGTGAGAAATTTGCATGACTTTGATGCATTGATTTCCTCTTGTCATACTTTATGTGCCTAGGGTAAAGAAGTGTTAATGTATTTGTGTGTTCAAGGGTTCAGGCTCATGAGAAATTACTTTTGCAATCTGCTATCTTGTATATATTGTATTTAGATTTTGCTGCACATGTTTCACCCACCTGTTTTGAGTTGTTTATGATGTACTGTTTTCTTAGCTAGTTTAATTTTTTTTTCTTTTATTCATTATTTAGCAAAGTTCCTTAATAGTGTCATGTTCATTAATGGATGAATGTGTCTGCAGCGAACTGAAGAGGAGACAGAAAGCAGAGAAGAAGGCACAAGAAAAGGCAGAAAAGGAGTCACTTCAGGCAGCTAAGCCCAGCCAGGCAATAGCTAAACCAAAGGTGAGGCACGGACAGCGGCTAGTTACAATATTATTCCTCTTATGATGATGCTCTTCCTGTCATGAAATTTTTTTTAGTAGATTTTCATCTTTTCATTAAAATATATATCCACAAGGATTTTGATTTATGTTTTATTTGCTTTGAATTTTTACTTGTATCAATTTGATTGAATTTGCTCTTTGCAATAACAGACATGAATGTATATACAGTAAAGACTTGGGTTACGAGTCCCTTGATCTATGAGTGTTTTGGGTGATGAGCAACTGCGTAGGAGAACGGAGCGGATAGTTCCTGGACACACACACACACACACACACACACACACACACACACAAACTTCCACTCTCCTTCCATTTTTTTTTCTTTTTTCTTTTCTGTATTCAACCACCACCCCATCTCCTCAATTTTGACCCCTATTTTGCCTAACCATAAGGGTGAGTGTCCTCTGTAATGTGTCCTATGGGTTCGGCCCTTCTATCTTCTTTCAGCTGTTCTCTCCCCCCATCTCCCTCCCCTTTGTTCGTGTTGGTGGTAGTAATAGTAGAGAGAGAATAACTTTAAAATGCATAAAATCAAACCCAAAACAAAGTTGAAATAGCTAAATGCACTCTCTCATAATCATTAGTTTTTTTTTAAATGTCAGTAAAGGTGGAGGTCGAGGAGGAAGGAGGGAGGTGAGGGAGGAGGAGGATGATTTTGATTTGAATATTTTTGTGTCTGGAACAGATTGGGTGAGTTCCCATTATTTCCTAGGGTAAAAATTGCTTTGGGTTATGAACATTTTAGTTTATGAACGTCCGTTTAGAAGGAATTATGCTCGCTAACCAAGACACCACTGTACATAAATTTAATATGGAATTACACATAAGTAATGTGAATATACAGCAGGAAGTTGTAACAGCCTTACACACAATATGACCTGTATTTACAGATAATTATAAAAAGCTAGATCATTGGGTAATTTGAAAATTTTTCACTTTAAGTTTTAGCTCGACTGTGATGTCATGCATACTTTGAGAATAGTAAAAACAGTACATTTAGATTAAAAGTATGTAGCCACTGCAGAGATCTGCTTTCTGTCATAAAAAAGAGATGAATTTTGTGTAGTTATTATATCTAAGAAAAATATTTGTTTGAACCTAGTTGCATAGATAAGATGATGATAAGTGATGAAGACTGTGGCAAAAATACAAACAAATCTGAGAATGTTGGAGATTAACTGATTGTGTTATATGATGTGTGTCAGTGGTTACCAAGCATATGATGTTAGCTTAACTAAGAGGTATATTGTTCTTAAATGGCAATATCTATTATCTATCTTTCTATATCTATCTGACATCCATTCTTAAGAATGGGTGTCAGATAAATTGATACCCTACTGCTTGGTAATCCTACACACTGTGATCTGCACCCATCCTATCACAGTTTTTCCATAAACTTTTCTAGCTATAATTAAAAAACTAGTCTTATTAATTTTTACTACCTTTCCTATTATTTTCAAGTCTTCAAGTCCCTCCAGTTCTCATACATCACTGTGTCCCTTGCCATTGTCTGGACTAGCTGATTACATCGCATCTTTTATTTGATCACAGTGCAGTATTCTTATTTTACATGCACAGATGTATTTTACTTTGTAGGCTCAGCACTGGTGCTCTTTATTTTTCTCTCACAAATAGTGTAATCAAAGTAACTAAGATGTATAATTTACTTAATTACAGAATATAATCTTTCATTATACAGTTGATTATGAAAAAAATATCTCTTGAATTGATTTTAATTTGAGTGAGCATTTAGAACATAAGTATTTCATAAATTTAAGAAGTGCCTAATTGAAGAAGCATGTCATGTAATCGAGTTTGATCCTGTACTTACGGGATATGTCATGTTGGTTTGGAATGTCTGTTTCAAATGTTTCCTATGATGACTGCATTCAGTATGATAGTTTATCTATGTATAATAAATCTCTTCACTGGGTGGTTTTCAGGTGAATGAAGAAGAGACGAGCCCCCATGAATACCTTAAACTAAGAATTCAACATGTGCAGCAGCAGAAGGATGCAGGCCAGAAAGTTTATCCACACAAATTCCATGTGAGCACTTCTCTCACGGATTTTCTGGAGAAGTTCCAGAACGTGACGAACGAGAATGTTAGTCAGGAAGAAGTGACCGTGGCTGGAAGGGTTCATGCCATCCGAGAAAGCAGTCAGAAGTTGCGGTTCTATGATCTCAGAGGAGAAGGCGTCAAGTTACAGGTAAGTAGGGCTGTGATGTCTTATTATTCAAGTTTGTGCATTTAAAGATGTTCAGTGAGATGATCATGTAGTTATGGAGAAAAGTGTTCTGTGAATGTGGGAAGGAGGTTATGTAGTACATAATGTAATGTGCATAATGTACCTCTTCTTTCCTTGAACTTTTAAATCATCTTGCTTGAAAAAGCAAGGAGGGAGTGCATGGATAAGGATGGGTGGAGGCTCTTCTGCCTTGGCCATGCTTTTTGGGGACATTCCTAGAGGAACAAGGTATCAGAGACTGAGATAGATAGAGTAATAACTCACAATCTCTTGGATATAGACACTGCATTGATCACATCACTACAGTTGCTCACAATGTCATAGTCTCACAGTCCACTGAAGTGTTAATGTTCTTGCAGAAATGCTTATAGAAGTGTGTGTGGGAGCGTGAAACTTACGTACTTATAGACTAATTGAAACCTGAAAATTGTAAAAAAAATTGAAACATTGTATAACCTCCATAAAATATTTGCACAGTCATCTTATTAAGTTGTAGCTTCATATTTCTTATACATTCATTTATTTTGGTCTTCCTTTTTCTCAAATGCCACTCACATTTGGAAAGGTGATTAAATAATCCCCCCAAACTAGGTAGCTATCAAGATCAAGATAGACCATATAGGTCTGCTAGGGTTAACGAGAGAGCATTACCTCTCACCAAGAAGCTGTCTTAAGCCGGGATCGAACTTGCAGCCTTTATGCCATGAGCAGAGCACTGTACCATCCCACATTTAGGAAGCAACCTGTTATAAAAACAAATTACCAAAAAAACATGTATTGTTAGCTTACCTGTATAAAGGCTCAAACTTTTTAGGGTGGCTACTGATTGATATTCTTACCGATCCTTTGGGTGTTGCCACCACAACCACTCTTCCCACTAGCTGGTGCTTCTAGATACCTCCTAAATCAAGTAATTCCTTGAAGATTATGTTGTAGGTTAGATCACCAAACATTTATAACAGTACTGCCATCTTGTTCATAATTGTAATAATCCATGTCCCCATGTTTGCATTAGATGGAGCAAAGATATTTAAACCACTTTTTCCATTGACTAGCTATTACATTTTCATGCACTGCTTCTGACAATCAGGTCTTACTCCATATGGTTCTGCAAAAGTCAGTTACTTACTCTTTCCCAAAACAAGGATGTTACTAATAAGGATATAATGGATAATGTTCCTTAGGGTTCCACAAGATTTGAGGAACATCTAGAGTTCCTGTGGTGTTATGAGGTGATAAAGCTGTAGTGGCAGAGAAAAGCATGGAGTTACTAAGAAGTTACTCATTCTACATGCTTTGGATAGCAGTTACTTTATGTAAATTGATTCCCTTATACAGACAAGGTAAAGTTACATAATGTCAAAAGTGCAAATGTTTTTATGGCAGGTTATAGAATCATATACATTAATATAAAATATTGCTTGTCCTGTATTTTGTTGGGGACTTTGGCAAGAAAATGTAAGGTGTTTCTTTATGCTTTACATGAAAATACTCAACGGTAGATTTGAAACTTGTTAAGTTTTACAGGACTTAAGTCTTGTTAAGTTGTGGGCAGACATTGTTGTGCTAAATTGAATTAAAACATCAAAAGGGATATAGAGTACTTTAGTAAAGGTTCCCTCTACATTTTAAACTTTGGCTTAGTAAATAGTTTTGTATTTAATTCCTTATAATCCTTCAGAATTTTGTAGATACTTTATAGATAATTCTGGTCTTATATTTATGAAATTTGTTTCTCCATATCTTTCTGCAGGTAATGGCTAACTTGAAATTTTATGAAAGTGAAGCTGCCTTTCTTGAGGACTGTGACAAAATACGACGTGGAGATATATTAGGTGTGAAGGGTGTTGCCTTAAAGACCAAGACTGGAGAGCTGTCCATCCGGCCTACAAAGCTGCAAATATTGGCTCCCTGCCTCCATATGCTTCCCCACCTCCACTTTGGTGTCAAGGACCAGGAGACCAGGTACCGCCAGCGATATCTTGATCTTATTATTAACTCTGATGTTCGCAAGAAGTTCGTTGTGCGAGCCAATATTGTGTCATATCTACGCAGGTTCTTTGATGACCTAGGGTTCCTGGAGGTAGAAACTCCAATGATGAGCATGATTGCTGGGGGAGCCACTGCCAAGCCTTTCATCACTCACCACAATGAGCTTGATCAAGACTTGTTTCTAAGAGTTGCCCCAGAGCTCTATCTCAAAATGCTTATTGTGGGTGGCATTGACAGGGTATATGAAATAGGGAAGCAGTTCAGAAATGAAGGTATTGACCTGACTCATAATCCAGAGTTTACTACCCTGGAGTTTTACATGGCTTATGCAGATTATAATGATCTTTTGGAAATCACTGAGAAGCTGTTGTCTGGTATGGTGTACCATATATTTGGGACATACAAGGTGAACCTCCACCCTCAGGGTCCAGAAGGTGAGGTTTGGGAAATTGACTACAAGCCCCCCTATAAAAGATTACACATGTTCCCAGAGCTGGAGAAGATTCTTGGCACCAAGCTGCCTGAACCTGACCAACTCGGCACAGAAGAGGCCCGCAAACTCCTCAGTGACCTGTGTGAAAAGCACGAGGTAGAGTGTCCTCCTCCCCGTACCTCTTCTCGACTTCTAGATAAATTGGTTGGTGATTTTCTGGAGGAGCAATGCATCAACCCAACATTTATCATGGACCATCCACAGGTCATGAGTCCCCTTGCCAAATACCATCGTTCCATTAAAGGACTTACTGAGAGGTTTGAACTCTTTGTGGCCAAGAAAGAGATTGTCAATGCTTACACAGAGTTGAATGACCCTCTGGACCAAAGGTCAAGATTCTCGCAGCAAGCCCAGGATAAAGCAGCTGGTGATGATGAGGCCCAAATGATAGATGAAAATTTCTGTACATCTCTTGAGTATGGTCTACCACCCACTGGAGGTTTTGGAATGGGTATTGACAGACTCAGCATGTTCCTCACTGACTCCTACAACATCAAGGAAGTGTTGTTCTTCCCAGCCATGAGGCCAGAGCAACAAAAAAAGACATCTGAAGATGACAGCAATAAGGAGAATGAACCTGTATCTTAATACTTGCTTAGCACTTATCCTGCTACCAAAGTGTGATCGATTAGTTGACCAACATCTCGGGTGTTTTATTTATTTTCTTAATTCAAATATACTACAATTATCTGTGGTATCTGTACTAAATTAGGGACTTTCAAATTAGTACATATTTGTTGATTATTTCTAGTTGGGGTTATTTTTCTCTTGGACTAATCAATGTAACTTTTACATACTATTGCAATTCTACACCTGTCTGCACTTGCTGCCCATTGATTAATTATATTTGAATTTCTGAGCTTAAAAATTTTACTTAAACCTCTCTAGGTGAGCACAGTAGTTTAAAAATGGCACATTCTAGTTGTATTGAATTTTCAAACCTGTTCTACGTAGCAGGATTATACTTAATAAGGGTAAAGTAATTAAAAACAATATTATTTTCTGCTGGTTCTTCTATTAAACTTTTTACAAATATATACTTCTTTGGTAGTTTGCAATACCTAAGGCATACAGACTTTCCCCCTGTGGTAGGGTACACAGCCTGGTCACACATCATTCGCCAGGTTTATAGAAAAATGCCACAATATTCCCTAGGTATCGTAATAGGTGACTGAAAGAAACAGAGCAAGGGCTGTATTGTATCTTCTTCCTATGTTCTTTCCTTCCCTATACTTTGCTGTGCCATTTGCCTTTTAGCTTAACATGGCGCCATATGACCTTTGATGTCTGGTGCTTAGGTACTTTACTCCCATGAACTCACTCAACTCCTCCAGGACCACACACACGTACAGAACATGATTACTAGCCTTTCCCATCTATCACAACTTCTCAACTGTGTCCCATACTTATTATCTACCAGGTGAAGAGGCTACAAAGTGAGTGCAAAGTAAGTGCCAGATATCAAAGATCATATGGCATTATGTTAAGCTAAAAAACAAACTGCAAGGTATGGGGAAGAAAAGAACAGTTAGTTAGTGAAATGGTTAGATCAAATGGAGGATGTGGGTTTGTCAAAGAACGGCAAAACCAGAGCCATAGTGGAATTAAGAGCCATTAGTAAAAACAGGAGTGCTATTGGCAAGAGTAGTAAAATCTTCAAGAAAAAGGGGATCGCAAGATGTGTAAGTTGGTGTTTTAGACTTGGTATAACATATATAGAGAATAGGCAGCAGAGGTAATTTCTAAGGGAGCATAAACCACAGATATTCCAGTGGAGAATGGACATTGTTGGATAATGAAAGAAAGACAATTAAAGAGTTGTGATAACCTAACCTAGAGAACTGGGATCATAAGGAGTGGAAGGATCAGAAGTAGGAGGTATGGAAGTAATGGCAGGAGAATCCATGAGGTATAAGATAATCAAGAAGTGATTTTGTGGTATATGTAGCTGAAGGAGAAGGAAAATGGGGGAGGTGTAGGGGAGTGGAGGAAGGTTACGGGCTGGGGGGTGAATTTCTACTGGAACACAGAGGGTGTTATTTGAATTTGAATGTAATGAGGTAGAAGATGAAAAAGGGAGTGACATATGTAAGATTTTGCAAAAAGACTTCAATCTCAGAGATGGTTTCACTAGTGGAAGGAGGAGAGAAGACAGTGGGAATAAAACTTTACTTGGCAGGAAGCTGCAGGGAAGACGTTTTAGTAAAGAAAATAGTCACTGGCACTGAAGGAACTGCAGTAGGGATGAGAGAAGTGGAAGGGGAAGAGGCAAGAGAGGGGAATGAATGGGTGGTAATAGTAGTGGAAGAGGTAATTGTACTAGATGAAGGAACAAAAGGAGTGGGAGTGAGTGAGTTAATGGGAATAAAGTAAGCGCCAGACATCAAAGGTCATATGGCGCTATGTTAAGCTAAAGGGCAGACGCCAGAGATGAGAGATACAAGGCAAGGTGAAATATGGGGACAGAAAGAATGGTTAGTTATAGTGAATGAGTGGAAAAGTGTTCAAGACAAAGGGATTGTAAGATGTAAGTTAGTGTATCAGACTTGAAAGAACATAGATAAAAAAAAAAAGTAGGCAGCGGAGGTCATTTCTATTTGAGCAGAAATATTTTTAAAGAAAATTAATGAGTTATGATAATGGTAGGGATAGGAGTACTGGGATCATTAAAGGTGGGATGATCAGAAGTAGGATGTAAGGGCAGTGCGTGGGCAGGAAGGAACTTGGAGAGAGAGGAATCATATAACAGGGATTAACAAGAGAATCCAGGAGGTAAAGGATAGTCAAGAAGAGATTTTCTGGTAGATGTAGCTGAAAGGGTGGGAAGGGAAAGAGGAGAGAAGGGAGAGGGGGCGAGGATAGGTGAGTCGGGGAAAGGTCACAGGGCGGGACATGAAGTTCTGTTGGAACACAGAGTGTAATAAGGTAAAAAGAAGATGGAGAGGAAGTGAGGCATCAATGAAAGGTTTTGCTACAAAGGCTTTAATATTAGTCAGAGATGATTTCACTAGGGGAAGGAGGAGAGAAGACAGTGGGAGTAAAGGTTTTCTTGGTAGAAGACTGTAGGGAAGAAGTTTTAGTGATTAAGGATGAAGTAGGATCAGTAGATGGTTTTGGAGAGGAAGCACAGGAGTGACACTTGATTGGTGTAAGAATACGGCCTGGGAGGGGATGGGAGCGAAGTTTATTGTTGAAGGAGTAGAGATTGAAGTGTCAGTTACTAGTAAAGAAAAATTATTAGTCACTGCCACTGAAGGAACTACAGGAGTGGTGATAAAAGTGGAAGGTGAAGAAGCAAGAGAGGGTAATAGCAGTGAAAGAGATAATTATGCTATATGAAGGAACTAGAGGAGTAGGAGAGGAAGAGGTATGAGTGGAGGAAGGAGGATAGGATGTAGTAGAGGGAAAGGTAGTGCTAGATGTGGTCCAAGGGATGTTGATGGAGATGCGCTGAGAGAGAGGAATTTGTTCGAAGCCACAGAGACGGGCTTCTTGTCTAGCTTCTTTGAGTGTTAGGTTATGTTTGAAGTGGAGGACAGTAACTCCGATTCAAATTTGTAGATGGGGCAGCCTTGGAAGACGACATTATGTTCTTGAGAGCAGTTTGCACAAATGTGTATTGTTGACAGGCAGTTTGTATGGGTATGGCCAGGTGAGGCACAGAGAGGGCAACGTGCAGAGGATCTACAGTATTTTGCTGGATGTCCAAATCTCCAGCAGTTTTGGTACTGACGAGGTGGAGGAATGTAAGGTTTAACCTTACAGAAGGCTCCTATGTATACAGTCTAGAAAATCATATCCTTTGAATGTAAGGTTTGCAATATTTGCTGGGTACTTGCAGCAGCCATGAGGGTTAACAGTAAAGCAGGACACATGAGCAATATCATGCTCGTCTGCAATCTGTTCAAAGAGTTCAGTAGAACAGTCCAACTGATTTCATGGGGTACGAGAATACCATTACGAGTGTTCAGTTGGGTATCAGAGATTTCATGGGGTATGAGAACGGTACCATTACGAGTGTTCAATTGGGTATCAGAGAACACTGGGAAAGGTTTCCCATCGAGGTCTTTAAGGTAAGCATAGCTTCAGATTGGGATTTTGTGTCAACAATGACCAGATCTGTCAGGTCGTGTGTGGAAGGTTACCCTTCCCACCTATATTTGGATACATTTTTTAAATTGGAAAGTGTTTACTGAGTAGGGAGAGTGAGCAGGGATATGGAAGTGATTGTTCCATCGGCGAGGACCAAAGAGGCTGGATAAAGGAAGGTGATTAGTGGTAGTGGATGGACGTGGCCGTGGGCAAGGGTGAGAGAAGGAGGGGACGGTCTGAGTTATAGAAGAGTTATAGGAAGAGGTCAGAGTAGAGGGTTGGTAAGTGGTTTTTACTTTTTGGAGGTATATATGGTTTTAATGTGGTTACAATAGAGGAAGATACAGATGTAGAAAGAAAGGTTGGTGTTAGGGAAATGAATATAAGAGGCGAGGGAGTTGAAAGGTGGACGGTTAGGGGGGTTTTCAGAGCCGAGGTCAGAAGCATTTCCTTGTCAAAGCCAGGGAAGTCTGTGTGATGTATTTTTTGAGGTGCATTCCTCAATGCACCTGTTAATTTAGAATTTCCATGATTGAGCCGAATGTAAGTGGGGGATATAATTGGTCTGCTCCCCATAACCCTCATGGAGAGTAAGGGCAATGAAAAAGGGAGGGCATACTGTGCCCATGGCACCCTCATACTGTTCAAGACTGAACTTGAAGTTAGTCTTTCATCCTCTCAGCACGGCTTCACGATGGTTAATGGTAAAGCAAGACACATGAGTGATATCATGCTCGTCTACAATCAGTTCAAAGAGGTCAGAAGAAGTCGTGCCAACTAACGCCCAATGGGCAGATTTCATGGGGCATGAGAACGGTACCAGTAGGAGTGTTGATTTGGGTATCAAGGGGACACTGAGAAAAGTTTCCAATCTTTGAGGGTGAACATGGTTTGAGATTGAGATTTTGAGCCAATAATTACTATCTGAGATCTGTCATGTCATGTCTTTGTAAGCATTTAAAAAATTTGAAAGTGTTTTCTGAGTAGGGTGTAAGAGCAGGGATGAGGAAGTATTTGTTTCATCGGCGAGGACCAAAGAGGCTGGATAAAGGAAGGTGAGTAGTGGATGGGCGTGGGCAAGCGTGAAAGGAGGAGGGAACAGTGTGTTATAGAAGATGGAGAAGTCAAAGAAGAGGGTTGGTGAGTGGTTTTAAATTTTGTAGGTATGTATATATAGTTCTAAGGTGGTTATAATAGTAGGAGGGGTTGGGGTTGGTGTTAGGGAATAAGAAACAAAAGTTAGGAGGCACTCCATTCTCCAATGCAACTGTTAATTTTGAATGTTCATAACAAGCCATGGTGAGCCAAGTGTATATGGGAGATATAACTGGTCTGCTCCCCATAACTTCCATGGGAGTAAAGGCAATGAGAGGGAGGGTATACCGTGTCCATGGCGCCCTCAGGCCATTCATGACTGAATTCTTAGTTAATTTAATTCTCTTAGCACGGTTCTCACACTTTAGGAAAAGAAGGGGATAGTGGGTAATAAGAAAGAAAAGATATGTTTAGCAACAAATTCGAAACCCAGTCCTATCAGTTTTGAAGTGAGCGTGGTAACCATTACACCATCAGGCTGCAAGAAGGAATAAGGTGCTCAGTAAACTAGTTTGGCAGTCACATGAATTTCAAGATCCATCTTATAATTTTGTCTGAACAAAAGGAGGTGCCAAACCACCAGTTGCTAGTAAATCGATAATATACTTGTAACTTACTGTCACATACCAAAGTTTCAGATATAAATAAGATAGATAAAGTGGGGGCACACACTATAGCTGCGCATAGCTGTGGGCGTTCATCTCCCGTCACATTGGCCTTTGAGCCTGTAGTGGAAATTAATCCGTTACGCCAGGACACAGGGCCACTATGACATCCGACTTCCCACAGTTTACCTTCCCCAGGTTTCCCTAGGTACCCATTTATCTACCAATCCATTTGGAAGGATGAACAGCTGGGTGAGCTGTGCACCGACTGCCTTCGTCCAGGATCAAACTCGGGCCAGCGGATTCGTGGTCAGACGTGCTAACCACTGCACCACTGAGGCACTAGTTTCAGATGAGAAGAAAAATGTGCGCTTACATGTGTCATGATAATGGTTTTGATACTTCTACAGTACCAGACAATCTGCAAATTCTTGGTTCCTCTTTTTTATGAGTCACTAAATGTTTTCTAAACTTCTTTGCATTAGTAAACACAATATCACACTTGTGACATAAGTACTCCTTGTGCTCTTGGTGTATTAATGAATGGGAAGCCAAGCGATATGCATAGGAGAAACTTCTGCCACACACTTTACACTGGTGGGGTTTAGGATTACTATGGTGTTGGTAATGTGACTCCAGCCTTTTCTTTGAAGCAAAACGCAGATTACAGATATCACACTTAGGACGGGAAGTTGAGTGAGTTTTCATGTGAGCAGCCAAGCCACTGCGCCATACAAAGGATTTCCCACATACAGAACATATGTGTTTATGGATATTGGAATGGAGCTGCATGTGATGGTTCAGCAAGGTTTGGAAGTGATACCCTTTGGAACAGTATGGGCACCTGAAATTCTGAGTCTTATGATGATGGAATGCTTTGTGAACTGCCAGTGACTTACGCCTCTCAAATGTTTTTCCACATTCTGAACAGGTAAATACATCTGTCAGGTGAAGTTTCATGTGTTGCTGTAGGACCAGTTTTGTTTTGAATTTCTTGGAGCACATGGAACACTCATGTGGACGGGCAGTAGTATGCATGCTTCCATGTCTCAAGAGACCTGAGCGTGTTCTGAAGGCTGCATTACATATGCTGCATAGGTAAGGAGTTTCCCCGGAGTGTATACGCAGATGTTCCACCAGAACGCTGCGGTTGGTGAAACTTTTGCCACATGTGGAACAGGAGTGAGGTTGTATATTATGGTGGCTGTTCAGATGACATCTTAGACTGTTGCGACCTTTCAGCATTTTACCACAAATCTGAAGAAGATATCAATTGATAACATACATGAAAACATATTCACAGGAATCTATTAATTGAATCTTGGTTTAATATATCCATTATAATAACTACAAAAAGTTACACATAAAAAGTAGCGTGATGGGCAATAATATAGTGCTAAAGGTGGACTCGTTTGCAAAATAATGATTATGATTTTCTTATGCATAAATGGATGAAATATACATGTATATATCAACACAGAAATTACTATAGTTTGCAAGACGAGAATCTGAAAAAATGAAGGTTAAAGATCATGGTAATACAGGAAACCCTTCTCATAAAAAGTTGAAAGTGCTGGAGTAAATACGAGTTGTGGGAGGGGAAGGAGGAAGGAGTGTGGGAAATAAAACCAAAGAAAGAAGATTGTGCATACTAATGTCTTCAACATAAGAAAATCCACTGGAATCATAGAGAAAGAGGAGTGAGCAAATGAGTATGATACATTATATAGCAATGGTTGTAAAATGAGAAAGTATTTCTTGGATGTTAAGGTCTTGAGAGGGATTTTAGAAGGGTTAGAGTATTCTGTTTAGCCAAGGAAAAAGTAGGCTAGGATGTCAGTTGAAGAGTGATGTGTTAAGAAAAAGATGTAGTGGCAGCAGAAGTGGCTGGGTACAGAGTACATAATGGTAGAACAAAGGGAAGTGCATGATGGACAGGTGTAATAAAGGAGATTATAGAAGGGAAGAGGAGAGCAAACCAGAAAATGTTGCAAAATAACGTCACTGGGAAACTCGGAGAGAAGAGACTGGAACCAAATCTTGGAATAGGGAAGTGAAGGTTTTAGAGGAAATAAAGGGAGTAAAGCAGATAATTATTTTATCTATGTCCAATCCCTACTATTTTTGTAAAGAAAAAATATATTAAATAAATAAATAATAAAAAAAAAAATATTATTATAATTAGTATTCAATAACTGAGTTACATTTATATATCGAGTTGAAAACTATGTGTGCAATTTAAAATTCTTTTTTAGAACGGACTTCTGCTTTTTCATCACTATTATATACACTTCTTACATAAACCTAATACTTTGAGTCATAAAAAATATATTTCTGGCAATAATCACATGACAAAAAACACTGATTCTCATGAAAATTGGTACATTAGAGGTTCTCAGGTATGTTGAACACAAATCTGGACTCGGTTTTCTAATAAATTCAATTAAAACCCTATTTGACCTATGGCTGCCTAATAAACAAATGCAAATCATCCTTATTTACCTCTCACCTGGCAATGCTGGTCTCCTACGTCAAACTGCATAGAATAGGACATGAGTCAAGAGTATGATGTGGAAATGTTATCTAAGAGTGGCAAGCAGACTGACTAGTTGGGGGAGGGTGAGAGCATTAAAACTGTATATTAAAGTGGCATGAGAACTTGTGCAGTGTGGTCAGCTCCCCATAACCCCCACGGGGAGAAAGGCAATGAAAGAGGGAGGGTTTACCGTGCCCATGGTACCCTCAAGCCATTCATGATTGAATTATTTACTAACCTTTCATCCTCTTAGTATGGCTCTTACACTTTAGGAAAAGAAGGGAATAGTGGGAGGCATGAAACAAGGAGGAATAAAGCTAAAAAAAAGAAAAAGTCCAAGAAAAAATTGGTTATACCACAGACTGAAGTCGCTGTAGAGGCGGCCAAAAGGACTCCATCACTGCATCTGGCCACAATCTCTGGTCCCAAAGCTCCTCCACAGTGGCAATGGGTTTGGAAACACAGGTGAGTGAGTTTGGAACACCAACACTTACCTGACACAGCATTTGCTTGGCCTTATCTTGTTTTGATAGTGAAGTTTGTGGAAGTGGGAGCCTGCTTGGGAGTGATGACACAATCTCTTCTGCAATTGGTTCATCCTCTTCAATCCAAAACTTTTTAAACATCAGTTCTTTGCTTAAATGTACACCTAGGAATGGGAATAACAATAAATAATTAGATTATAAATAAATGAATATATATATATATATATATATATATATATATATATATATATATATATATATATATATATATATATATATATATATTTACTGTCAACTTATTTAACTAATATTCAAGGTAATAAATATATAATGTATCAAAAAATACAAGTGGTAATAATACCTGAAAAAGTAATTCTTACTTGGATCACTTGAGAAGTTTCTGGATGACTCCTTCTTCATGCACAAACGGGTTTGCTCGGAGTGAGGTATAAATAAAAGTTTCTCAATTCTCAGATTCTCAGTGTGTCCTGTGGTGCGGGTGGTACTACTCCAATTTGACAGACCCAAATCATCTGGATCACTATTCTTATATGGTGACTCCTGTCTGGTCAATGGATACACAAGCATTTTGCTCTGAGAACTCTGTAGTCTTGGCTGATCATTGCCATTTTGCTCATAATGGGAAGTACCATGGATGTTGGTGCTGTGACTCTCATTGAGACTGTAGCTGCCACTATATTCTACAGTACTTGAAGTCTGATTCTCAGTGGAGAAAGCAAGGTGTGCATCAGGAATTGTGGGAGGAAAATGGGTCTGAGATGATTCTTCAATATCATAATAAGTTCCTTGAGCTATGTCAGTTATGATTGAATGATCTATTTGTGGATCTTCTTGAGTAAGCTGTTGGTTGTAGGTATATCTAGGGGATGAAGTTAGTGAGAGAAGAGGAGAGGAAGACGAACAAGCAGGATTCACTATTCTTTTTGGATCTTCATTTAAGGACTGGGTTCCATGATCTCGTGCAATTTGACAGGACAATGAGTAATTTGTTGGAGATGTTTGATGATTGCTATGTTGTGAATTATCTTGAGTAACTTGTTCATCGCTTTCTGAAGCAATGTATGATGCAGCATTCTGAATATGTGCTTCATAAGATGGTGGGTTCATCGACTTTTCCAAGATAAGATGAGAGCAACTGGCATCTCCTGAAGATGATGTTAATGTTTTAAATTTACCAAGGCTGTAGTAATGTGGATCATGAGTACTTGTTTGTTGTGATGTATAAGGAATGTTAGAAGAATCTGTGTAACACTGGGATGAAGACACATCATGAGAAGTAGCATACAGAGGAAGAACTAGTGACTGTGAATTATCCTTAAACATGGCTATTGCTGGTAAGTTTTCCACTGACACAGGTGTATGAGAGGGTTGAGAACGGGATCCTCCCTCTGGTGACGGATAAGAGGAAGTGTATTCAGAGGAAAAGGACACCCCTTGAGGAGATTCAGTGTTAAGACATGGATTTGGATGTGAATCCTCTGTGTATGAAGAATGACCATGTGAAACTGAACGAGCATGGGAAGTGGAATGGTCAGGCATAGTATTTATGACTGCTTCTGGTGACTGTGTGTGGGATAATGATCTTGAAGACTGTGTGTATGATGGTAATTGATGTGGTGGCATGTGTGGTGGATGTGAGGATTTCATAATTAGCTTTGGTTGGGAAGATTGTGAATTAGAATTCAGTTGAGGGGAGTCCATGTAGTGTGTAGGCTGAAGAGTGTGTGCATAAGATCCTGATTGTGAGGAATCTTCGTATGCAGATGAATGTGAGATAACTTTGTGAATGAAAGTTTGATCTTGAGATGGCATATAAGGTGGAAATGAGGCTGTATTTGCAGAGTTTGTCTCTGTACATGGGATGGAGGAATGGTTATGCAAGACCGAATGTACACTTGTGTAAGATTGAGAAGGCTGGAAGTAAAATGCTGAGCTTGGAGATTGATCACACACATCCAAATGAGGAGACACTGAACTTTGCGCATCTTGTGTATTCAAAGTAGACTGGAAACCAGCTCGTGAGGGCACAGCAGTAGCTCCTGATTTGGGTTCATATGATGCAGCACCACTACAAGAAGGAATGTTGGTATTAGTTTCATGTAACAAGGAAGATGTTGAAGACTGTGATATATGTGTAACAACAGATGTTTGTGAGCAATAAGAAGTGTGGGAGACAGTCCGTGTGGAGGACAGTTCACTAGGTAGGGAAGAATCTGAACCAGCCACACAAATACCTACAGAACTAGCAGACAAAGGGTGGGATTGTTCAAATGACTTGTTCTGGGAAGGCTTTCCAGATGTGAAGAGCAGAACTTGGGCATCATCAAGGGAGGGAGATGATGCAGGGAGAGGAGTGTGTGGCTCATAAGGTGGACCTTTATGATTTGTATGTGATTTACTAACAGATGGAGACATACTAATAAACTTATTTAGGGAAGAATTAGAAAGTGAGGCAGATGAAGAGCTTGATGAGGCTACTGTTCTTGTATCAATTATACAGGTTTTTCCAATTGGTATTTCAACTGAAAGACTTGATGAAGAATTGGCTGTTACACATGGCTGAGCGCATCTAGCTGAAAGATGGGAAGATGGTGATGGAGATATGTGGCTGTCATTTACATCAGACATTTTACTGGAAAAATCCAATCTCATTTCAGGTATTGTTATACTACTTGATGGATTGGATAGTCTTTCAGCAACAGTGTGCCTTTTGTGTTTCCATTCACATTTCTTTCTCGTAATGTGGAACAATTTAGGGCCACTAGTTGCAGGTTCCCATGTATCTGTTTTGGACTTGCTAGGATCCAGCTTAGTTTCAGTACTTTCTGAACTAGAACAGCTGGCAGTCACTGAGTCCTGTGGATAAGGTGGTGGAGAGTGTTGAGGAACATCTTGCTGATGGGAAAAATTACTAGACTGATTCAGGTATCCTTCTGCTGACAAAATGAATGACTCTGGTGAATATATGGAATTGGTACTTTCTCCTATGGGTGCTGATGAACCTTCTCTTACACCATCCTGATCAACATCTGAAGGTTTCATCTTGCTAATTTCACTAGTTGTAATACTGTGGTTGTCTACACATTTCGTCTTCAAAAATTTCAATCCTACAGCTTTTGTATAGTTTCCTGAACTTTTGTTGAGTTCGTTGTTGTTGCTTTGGGGGAACTTCTCTTTATCTAATTTCTTTTCCTTGCTTGATTTTCTTTTAGTAAAATCCTTACTGTCATTTTTCTTTGTTTTCTTTCTTTCTTTGAAGGTGGTGTGTGAATGTATATCATCACTGATCATGAGAGAACACTTTGGGACTAGTACTTGGTGAGGCAGAGCTACCGCCTTTCCTGGGTTAGAAGGCAGCAGTATCACAGTCTGTGAGTCTGGCTGAGACCTCTTGGGAAGGATGGGAGTTTCAGAATTAGAATATTTACTTTGAATTTGTTTGCCATTTCTTCTCTCTTTATTTTTCTTATAAGATGGTCTTTTTAGATTTTTTCCACTTAAACAAATGGAAGTTGGTTGTCTATCCTTAAGTTCCTGAAAACAAAAATGCAATTTAAAAATCCACAATTAACACATTAACATTATTCTTGAATACATATATACACTTGTTTTACAAAATATAATGGATATTTCTTTCCTACATATTTCCCATATCAAATCTGTCTTTTCATACATACGGCAGAAGTATATATATATATATATATATATATATATATATATCATACATAAAACTAAATTTAAATATGATTATGGCATCTCATAGAGAAGTTGTTCCTAGAGGTTTCTCCCTCATACCTGAATAGACTAATCCATCTATCTATCTATCTACCAAGCTAACACCCCCTCAAGGGTGGTAGCTGATATAAGAAATGCATGTACATAGATACACAAACAATCGCACACACACAAAATATTTGGTGGCACATTCTGGATGCTAAGAAATATTGATGGCCTTGCACTTTGCACTAAAATTATTATACCAAAACTGGAATATGCAGAAGTAATATCGTTCCCGCACATGAAAAAACGTGTTGAAATTAGAAAGATTACAGAGAATAGCAACTAAGATGGTGCCAGATTTGGAAGCCCTAACATATGAGGAAAGATTAAAAGAAATGCAACTGACAACACTTCAAGAAAAAAGAGGAGACATAATTACAATCTATATATTGATGGACAACCTGGTATAAACAGATTGAAAGAATTTAATAATGAAAAGAAAAGGAGAGGCTAGACATTTGAGTGGAGGAGAGATAGTGTTCCACAGATTGGAAATTAGATCTAAGGCCACGAATGTTGCCTTAGATCTAATGTCTTAGATGATGATAATGATTATCATCATCATCATCATTATATCAATAGCTAACTTAAATGCATTCAGCATGAGTTTGAAAATATGTACAGCATAGTAACTGCAGTACAACAAACTAGCCTAAGCCTTATTGCCTAGTTGCATAAATCCTTACAAACACAATCACTATACTATCATATAGATGAATATGCTGGTGAACCAAATATTTCTGATGGCATGATCAATGTATCTGCTTATGAAATTGGTTTACATAATACTAAAATTGGCCAATAATATGTCTGGAGTGCTGAATGTACTTACAATTCTTGGTGTAAAGTTCTTTGGTGCAAGAAGAGGACATTGTAGCGTAACATTACTAGATGATGCAGTACTCTTAGTTAAGGGCAGGATGACAGGTGTTGGTTGAGGTACTCGATGGGCAGCCAGAGTGATGGTGGACGTGGGTGGGGCAGGCAGGATGAAGGGGCTGGAGAGAGGAGTTCCTAGGGGTAGAGGTGAAGCTGCTGCTGCTGCAGGGGCTAGGATGATGGTTGTCCGTGGAGAGGAGAAGATACCCTGTATTTGTGGCAAACCAGTGCCTTTGGGGAGAATCTGAAAAATTTATGTGGTCAAATCAACATGTTTTGGTTTATTTATTAATCATTTATTTATTTACTTTTCTTTACATTATTAGGATACTGATGGGATTAATGTGGGCAAAATAATGTTGGGCAGCATATGAAAAATGAAACACAATCATTCCATAAGGCAAGGCTTCAATGTAAACATTTCTTCCCTTAGTTTTATACTCAACTGATTCAAACAGTTTTTCCTTTCCTAAACTTTAGTTACATATTCAGTCTAGTTTCAATTACTTCACCTTTCTTTCAGTCTGAATCATCCCACATATATTGCTATGCATGCATCTGAAGACACTAAATTAATTAAAACTTTCTATACCTATACAAAGTGGGACAATATTGACTTTAATCCTCTTCAGTACAAATTTATTATATATTTTTCATGAAAGTAACAAACACATAACTTCTCATATAATTCAAATATTAAAATACTGAATTCTATTATCTAATGAAACGTTAAGTACAGATGATCCAAATTTTTCTTTACTAAATGCACTGTCCTGTCCTGCCTCACGACAGGTAACTGGATTAGGCAGGGAGGGATCAGGTAAGACCCCAGGTGTTCGTCCACATAAAGAAGATGTGGTCAGTAATTCAGATCAGGTTAATATGGATGGGAAGTTGAGTGGTCAGTTAATGAGAGGCAGAGTAATGTGAAGGAGGAGTAAACGACTTAGTCAATGAGTCATCGATAGGACAAAATATTTATCCCAAGCAGAAATATAAGGTCAACTAGAAATGATCTGAAGTGGATGACAGATAGGCTGAAACACATGATAGGGATTGAAAGAGGGATGTACAAACAAATCAAAAGTGGAGAAACGGAGTTAAAAGAGAAGTACACTGCCTTAGCAGGGATAGTTAGGAAAGAAATACGAAGAGATTACGAAATTAGGGTAGCTAGAGTGCTAAAAGTGACCTTTAGGGATTTTTCCAGATATACAAGACCAAAAACATGGATACAATAAGCCCACTGAAAAGGGATGTGGAGATAATTGAAAATAGTCAGGATATGAGTGTAGCTTTAAACGAGTATTTCTTATCAGTATTTACACAGGAGAACTTGACAACATCACCAGATGCAGACCAAGTGTTCACGGGGAGGGAAGATGAAAGATGAACGAACCTCAGTGTAACAAATGAACAGCTACTTGAAGAGATTGATAAGCTAAGGATTAATAAAACTCTGTGGGTAGATAATATATATCCTCGTGTATTGAAGGAACGTAAGGTCATAGATAGTTAGTGGAGGCTTTAATGAATATATTTAATAAATCAGTAGCCTAGGGAAAAGTGCCCAGTTTTTTAAGACAGGCGAACATAAGTCTAGTTTCTAAGGAGGGTATTAAAAGTGTGATGAGCAATTACCGGCCAATTAGTCTAACAACAGTAAAATGCTTGAATCAATTATATCAAAGAAAATATGAGAGCATTTAGATTACATATATTAATTACCCACTCTCGGCATGGATTCATTAAGGGTAAGTTGTGTCTCAGTAATCTTTTATCTTTCTTTAGGGTAGTTGATGTGGCAGCTTGTAACCATATAAAGGTATGGAATCCTTTGTACTATACATTTAGGTAACATGGTAATATGTACTACACTTTTCCTTATCACAGATACCATAATTTCCTTATACTTATCCTTTTAAATCAAACAGTATTTTTAATGTTCACAGAATTTAACCTTTTCCCTTCGCTGTAAACAATTATATTATCACTCAACTTACCAAGGTCAGTGGTTTTAGTAAATGAGGATTATTCACTCTATGGCACAGGTGAATATGAGAACTTAAATGGATGCAAATTGGAGCACCTTGAGCTATATTTTTGTTCTGCATTACTTTTTTCCTTTTTACTGGAAAAGAGTGATGGTATCTGTGAAATAATTTAGAGTCAGCAGGATGCTTCAAGGAGCCTGTCTTTGTGTACGTACACTCACATGGTTTCTAAACCTTTCTTCCAAAGGAGTTCTATAGGACATTACTTTTTTTTTTCCACAATTTACATTTGTCTGTACAATGTCTTCTTATAAGGAAGTCTCTGGTCATTCTGCTGTTCTTAAAGTGTGTTTCCTAAGGTCTGCAAGTTTGACCACTCTTCCTGAGAAACTCCATGAAGGTTTTGTCTAACATTTCTACTCATGTATATCCTTTAGATACTTTTAATCATGTCAACATAACTTCAATTAAATATGTCACCAACTCCATCACTGAAATTCAATTTTCAAACTTCTCAGAATTAGAGTCAGTCATACATAAATCTTTACTTAGGTATTTCACACCTTATGTACACTACCCTTCAGTGATTTTACCAATTGTTCTGGTGATTGTCATTTTGATTCCTTTATGTCACCTTGTTAGTAAAGCCTTACATTTGTATATTAAGGACTACTAACAATCAGAAACATTATGTATCCTGTTTTAACATATGGCTAACAAGCTGATAAGGACAAATTATGATGTAATATCTGGATTTCAGCAAGAAATTTGACAGTGTCCCACCAGAGATTGTTGATGCAAATTAATGCCCACGGGATAGATGGTAAGGTTTATAAATGGTAGGAAATCTAATTGGGGTAAGGTAAAAAAACAGGGGGTTCCCTAGGGGTCTGTATAAGGCCCATTACTTTTCATTATCTTTTTTTTTATCCTTTACCCATGGCGCTGGTAGGCTTAATGGAGGCCTTAGATGGTCGGCCTCCGCCCATTAGTACCACAGGTTAGATTTTTTAAGTGACGCCTTATTTCATATAGAGAGGCTCATGCTGCCAGCGGAAGCTCCTCGAACATATAGCTTTGTTATGGCAGCATGTGGGTGATCCTAGGCCACTCAGCAGTATTAGCAAAGGAAAGTGGCCAGCACGTGCCGGGGCTTGAACTTGGGACCCTCCCCAAGAGTATTTAGATTTTGGATAAGTAGCAACATTAGTAAATTTGCAGACGACACAAAAAGAGGGAGACAAATAAGTCCAGAGCAAGAAGCTATGGTATTACAGGTGGAATTAAACAGAATGCATGAGTGGGACGTTAAATGGCAGATGGACTTTAATATCAACAAGTGCAAAACAATTCACATAGATAGACACAACACAAAAAATAGATATACCCTAAATGGAGCAGACATAGGAAAATTGAACTAAGAGAAAGACTTAGGTGTGTTGGTGAGTCAGAACTTGAGGCCCAGAAAGCAGTGTATTAGTGCCAGGAACAGAGCTAACAGGGTACTGGGTTTTATCGGCAGGAGTGTGTATAATAGATCAGCAGAGGTATTCCTAAGACTTTACTTAACATTAGTTAGGCCTCATTTAGATTATGCTGTGCAGTTCTGGGCTAGAAGCAGTACACAGAAAGATGACTCAAATTATTCATGGGATAAGAACCTAACAAGGGCTTCAACAGAGGAGACACAAACAAGGTTCTCATTGTCAAGGAGCAAATTAGAACACAAAAAATAGTTTCAAACTAGATAAGTTTCAATTCAGGAAAGAAATAGTAAAAAATTGGTTTACCAATAGGGTATTAGAGGAGTGGAACAAACTCAGCAAGCATATGGTAAGTGCAAAGACACTAGATATTTTCAAGAAAAGGTTACACATATATAGATGAAGAAAACATATGGTAAGTGTTAGGCACACAGGAGCTGCCTTGAGTAGGTCAACTGGCCTCTTGCAGCCTCCTTACTTTTTCATGTTCATATGTTCAAAGTACAGATTAGAAAAGGTATTATCTTACCGGTTTCATTCTTCCTTGATGGAGTTAACTTTGATGAAACTGTGTAGGTGCATCAACTAAAAAGAAACAAAAAAGTAAAAATCAGTGTTAATATTCATAATATTCAATCTACATTTATAACATAGCAACTATCAATACATATGCAAGTCAAATAATGGTGTATTATAATGGCTAAAATGGGAAGCATCTTCCCACCAAATACAATTAAAGAATCAAGGCTACATGGTACATGATATATATATATATATATATATATATATATATATAGATGAATTAAAAGAATAAGTAGCATTATATGCAATATAGGATTTAAATGGTACTCTACTAGTGAACATAAATATTAAATAGCCAACATATGAAGAGCTTGTATGCATGAAAGCTGCGAGAACACTACCACTATATTCCCTGCGGATTGTAAAATAGTCCAAAAAGGGATGGAGTGAGGGGTCTGTATTCTCTACTAAGAAAAAACAAGGTGCAGAAGGGGAGGGGAGAATAAAGTCTCCAAGAACCCTAAATGCATTGTCTTGGCTAACCCCTTTTAATGGATATAAAACAGGTATATAGATAGATAGATAGATAAATAATGTGCAGAGCTTGTATGCATGAAAGCTTTATGAAGGTGTTGGCGATCTTTTAAAAATAAGCATTGAATTTGAGGCAGAGCAGTAATAAAATATGAGTATATTTTTAATATTACAACTTGTTTGCTTTCTTTTAATGTAATGTTTGCCTGTTTCCCCTCTCTAGCACCAAGATGGTGTCTTAAATAAAACTCGTGAGACAGCTCAGAGGGTCTGTTCTTGTCAGCAGATTTGATGAGAGGCTCACAGCTCATATAAATGCTCTTAGTACTTTAGTACATGAGGACCATTTATTTGTAATAAGTCTATATACCATGCTGTTATCCCCCTAGAGGGGGGTACCCAAGACAAGGCACGCCAGGGTTCAGGGAGACATTACTCTCCCCTCCCATGCTGTGCCTTGTCTTTCATAGGAGGGAATACAGAGTGGCTTCCCAGACCACTTGATCCGTCCCTTTTGTTGCCTTTTATGAACCACAGGGATTACAGTGTTGGAATTCTTGTAGTCTCCACCACAGAGCTAATAAGTAATAGAAAATAATGAGGCACATTTGATCTGTGATCAGCTGATGACATCTGAAAAGAGAGATACTCCCGCTTCATGGCTACACTTCCAGCTGTCACTGTCAGAGTTATATACATCCTTAAGCCTTTACTAGATTTTCCTACATTACTCACATTACACAACATAAAGGCAATTAAAGTCAATTACAATAGTCATCTCTCAATCCTCTCAAAACTTAATGGTAAAGGGCATTTCTAAACTAAATGACCACTTTGTAACCTCCTAACCTCTTAGTAGATGCAGTGCTCATTGCCAGGTGACTTTGTGGTACAGTGCTTGACTTGTGGCCTAAAGATTGCGAGTTCAATCCTGGCTCACGACAGCTTCTTGGTGAGAGGGGTAGTACCTTCATTAACCCTAGCAGAACTATATGGTCTATAATTACCTAGTTCAGGGGGATTATTTAATCACCTTTTTTCATGGTCCACAGTAAAACAACAAAGTATTTTGTGATGTAATGTCACTCCCTTCTCACACTGTAGCATTGATGGTAGTTGTTATGGTAGCGAGCTACAGACCGAGCGTAGAGTAGTACTAAAGATGTTAATAGTACTTAAAAGGCACTTAATTTACTTTAGGGAGTAACAAAACTGAGGCATCACTCGACAACAAATATATTTAAGTTTCAACACATCATGGTAATATAACACCGGGCATAAATCCGGTAAGGGAGGGAAGCACTCCTCCTTACTCCACTGTAGGCACGGGCTAAGTCAGCCTCTTCTGCCCTATCACTTCCTAACTCTAACACATCCTAACACTAAACATAACCAAGCAAAAGGCACAGGGTAAGTTTCCTCTGTCAGAAAAAACCCTGTAACAAAACACTAATATAAGTATTTACACTTTACATAATTCATAACTAACTTCAATATATATACATATACACAAGCTAACCTATTCACTTTAAAAACTAACCACTCACCTCCAATCGAGGGTACTGCGTCTTGCAGATGGCAGCTAAGAAGTGAGCCTTCCTGACAATCCTGGCTAACTTATCGACTACCATACACGACGTGTCTCCTACTTCTAAATCCTCAACTCTACAACTCTCGATCCCCCGAACCCTAATTAAACCAGAAGAAAAACGCTTGTTTGGTCCTGAAGGGTCAATAAAGTTACGCTCGTTACAGTGAATCTTAATTTGGTGACAGAACAGACAATATAAACACAGAGCATCTCCTGAGCATTCTGTTTAGCCTAATATATATAGAATTCTATATCACCAGTAAATGCAGTATGCATCATCCGACAGTATAAGTAGAGAAGTAAGGTAATTAAAGAAATATTACCATGAGACTATTGACTACACAAATACTCTTAAAACAGTTTAATGTATAAGTAGATGATGACAACAGATTGAGACATCAATAAGAAAGAAAGAATTTTCCCCCTTTCCACAAATAAGAACATGAACTCTGAGCCTTCAAATGCCTTTTTTCCCCCTCTCTCTTAAACACCCATGACCCCCAAATGCTGGAACATAAAGACAAAGTCATAAGGTTTGGTGAGTAGGTGAGCATACTCTAATGCATGTTTGTAGCAAAACCTCTAGTTTTGTTTACAGTTTCACTAATGTACTGGTAGAATTTCAACCGGGAACCCACAGAAGAACAACCATCGGTAACAGCCTTAAATCTTGAAGTACAGTCAATGCTCGATTCAACGGACCATGATTTAATGGACTTTGCATTTAATGGACTCTGTCCGCTGGCGGACAATCAACCCATTAATGGACTAAAGGCTGTAAGTCTGTAAGGATTAACCAAGCAACGGACTTTTTACACTAACGGACAGGGTTCCCTCCGCATTAGTCCGTTGAATCAAGGGTCGACTGTAATTGGAAGATGTCTGTATAACCAAAGAAGCGTGATGAATTAAAAGTGGATAAATCACCAGGCCTGGATGGTATTAGTGAGAATTCTGAAGGAACTCAATAAACTTAATTAGCAAAGTACTTACAAATCTTTAGGAGACATCATTAATCGAAGGGTTCATGCCCGATGAATGGAAATTGGCAAATTTCAGTGCTATCTATAACGGAGGAGATAAAACTAATATGAATAACTATCGTCCTGTGAGTCTGACATGCATTATGTGTAAGGTATTTGAATCCATAATAAGACCACTTCATGCAACACATCACGCAACAGACAATCATTGAAGACCGAAGGCTTTATATTGGACAGATCAACTGTCCTGCAGTTGTTGCATGTGCTTGATAATTGGACTCCATCCCTGGATTAGGGTGGTGAAACAGATTTCTTATATATATATATATATATATATATATATATATATATATATATATATATATATATATATATATATATATATATATATATATATATATATATGGATTTTCAGGTGTCTGATAAGGTTAACCATCGACGTTTGTTGAAGAAGCTGACCAGATATGGAGTGGGTGGTAAACCCCTTGAATGGATAACTTCATTACTGATGTTAAGGAGACAGTGAGTCCAAGTGAATGGAGTAATCTGAAACTGGTAAAGAATTTGGCTTCTGCCATTCCACTTGGAGGTAGAAATGAATGGTAGACATAAGACAATGCAAGACACCAAATATTATTTACAGAGGCAGGGTGAAGGAGAGGTTCTATGGCCAAGAACTACTAAGGAAAGGGATCTTGGAGTAATGATGAACGAGCAACTGATGCTTGAGTAACATATCCAGGTAAAAATTAATAAAGCCAACAAAATCATGGGGATGGTGAAAAGGAAGTTTCATTTTCTACACACGCCTACATTCAGAACCATATCTAAGTTCATCATACATTCTCATTTGGAGTACACCCAGACTGTCTGGTCACTCTATAAGGACATCATGTTCATTGGAAATGTACTGTGATGAGCCTCTAAGATGATACCAGGATTCCAGAACCACAGTTATGAGGATAGCTTCATCAAATTTGAACATCCAGTCATGGTGTATTGTAGGATGCATGGTAATATGATTGAGGTTTTTAAGATAATGAGTCACAGGTATGACCAAGAGACCAACATTGAATTCAGCATGAAATGGATCCACTCAAGATAGCAGTATGAAGATATTAAAACCAAGGAGCAGGACCAAACTTCGGCAACAAATGTTTCTGATGAAGGTGATAGATGTGTAGAATTTTCAAAAGCAGTACAAGGCAAGCAAGTAGTAAATGCATCCAAACTGCATTAAAAAAAAAAAATGCTTTCGACTGAATAAGTTCTGGGAGAATCAGGTTATTAAATATGAATTAGAAGAGGCCCTTTAATTAGCATATACTTTGGGTGGTTGCCAACCAGAACTAGAATTTGAAGATTATTGTGATCTGGACATCAATGTATAATTGCGACCAAAAAATCACATAAGGTAACGTAAGGTTGCACCCGTCCGAGCCCCACCATGTTGTTGTTACTTAGTTTAAGTTCCAATGGCAATGCCTTTCTTTTTTTTTGGTAAATCTACATAACTACTGTTCGGATAATATTGATATAAATATGAAGTTCTGCATACTATACATAGTGTACTCAACACATCTGTGAAGGTTTCAGGCGGCGCTCGTCATTATTTACTTCACGAAGCGTCTTTGAAGTTAAGTGCCTCTTATAAAATTTCAGTCCATAGGACCTTACAGAATATGACAGAGTCCAGCCTACACCCCTCACTTCCCTCAATTTGATTTTTTTTTTTGGGTGTATGCTGGATTATACGTCACTATGACATAGTCCTTTCAGAATTCTTAGCCAATGAGAATTCTTCACGTGGCTTTGTTAAGAAGATAAGTAGATGACAGGTCATATCATTGGTTTGTTCAGAGCCGTCATCATGGAAACGCACTGAGTGTTATACAGGTTTTTTTATTTTTCTGCAAAGTATAAAGGAAAAGCAAGTGAGCTATTTGACCTGTGCATTCATCACAAACTTGTGTTGGACTCCAAAGACTAAGAAGTGTGGGGCAAGTCTGCTACATTTAATTTCAACAAAAAACTTTGGCTACAGTAAGTTAGCTAGAAGGGGGGGTTTACCCCCCATCTAGGAGGTTATTACGTGATTTAATTACAATTACTATTTGATAGGTTGGGGGGTCTGAGGGACTTTCCACCCAAGCTAAGAGGTTATTACGTGAGTTCTATTTAGGTTAGGTTAGGTTAGGTGTGTCTGGGTGGGGGGCTTGCCCCCAGTCAAGAGGGCATTATGAGTTCAGTTTTGGTTAGGTTAGGTTGGGGGGTCTTGTCCCCCCCCCCAGTTAAGAGGTTATTTCACGAGTTGTTTTGGTTAGGTTGGGTGGGTCCGGGTGGCCGTATTCCCCCGGGTCAGTTTAGTTTAGGGTTGTGTCGTTGAAGGGATCTGGTTCGGTTATATGAGCTTTTAATATTTTATTTTCCAAAAATAAAAAGGTTTTTCACCTAGGATTTATTTCAGATTGCTATATATGGCCTATATTTGTCCACCCTAAAACCTACCTTTCCCAAGGTGTCCCCAAGCTTGTTGGCTATAGGAAGAAGATAGAGGACGAGCAGTAGTTATACAGATTTACCTATTTTTCTAAAAACCTAAATAAATCTAACCTAATATAACCAAACTGGAGTGGCTCCGCCCGCTCAGTCAATTACTAAACAAAATTAATCTCAGGAACGAGTAATTTCGGACGGTAAAGCAATACAACAATGTCATACATGTGCAGCAGGCACCTCATATAACACATAGGTGTCCTTCGTAGTGAGACGGGTGTAACACTAGAATACCGGAATTTCTGGTCGTGGTGAGGGTAACACTTGGTCCTTGATTGAACCATAAGACAGTGTGCCACAGCTTCAGCGTAAAAATAAACTTCACACCCATCAAGTTCATCATACCAACCTCCCACAACACAAGCAGCTTGCTGATCAGTGATCTTCTAATTCCTTTAAGTGAATCCAGCGACACCAGTCAATGGATCAGCAGTCTCCAGGAACTATCTTTTCTCACATGTAAACAAACCGCATTCAAAAATTATTTATTTTTGTATATGTTCATAAATATATACTATGAAATTGCGCGATTTTTTTTATATTAGCACTCGAGTATTTTTTAATTTTCATTACCACTTAACCTTCATTACATATATTTTTCTTGCTTATTCAAACGTGCCTCCGCGGGTTTTTTATAATAGTAAACAAAGTCCAGTAGGTGGAATGAAGAGATTAGCATATACTAACCACACCGCAGAGGAAAACAAAAGGATGCTATATAAATTTTGGCAGATAAGAAACAATAGGATAATAGAATTAACATCTTAAAATATACAAAAGACCCAGACCGCAAAAAAGTAAACATCAGGAAGTGCCGTTCAAAAGGCAATACTCACTGTCGCCTCATCTGTGTCAAGGATCATTTCCTTGCCAATGACTCTTGCATCACTTCCAAGGGCTCTACCCCAACCTAAACACTCCTCCCTCCCTCCCAGCAGCCTTGGGTGTGGAAAACAAGTTAAACAACCCGAGTGTTAGGATGTTACTCTCATCCGCCTCCGCCACACAACACACACAGCTCACCTACACCTCCAGAAGGCTGCATCTGTCCCCAGCAGCAGCAACATCAGTCCCTGAGGCTGTAGCAGAAGAGTAAACACACGCCATCAAGCAGATACTGAAAGCAACAGACAGGTGTGTGAGTTGGAGGGGGGGGCAGCAGACAGGTGTATTTACCTAGGGTATTATTTTATATCTTCACCATAATGCTCTAGAGAATTCAGGGTTATACTTTTGCATTATCTGATGCATTTTGAGAAGGTTTTCTTAGTTACATTTCTGTCGCAAATTCTTAGTTAGTGAGATATTCAATGTTTTCTGCGAGACCTCTTCGGAAAATAAAGTTTAGTTTTGTTTGAACAAAGTTCTGTTATTGGTCAATGTAGGTTAAGGTTTACTTACTTGATCCAGTCTTGAGGTAGCCCCTCACAGCCATGGTGATCCACCGCTACTTTCCAGACTAATATCTCCTTGCAGGAGCTGTAGTTGGTCTGGTATGGAGTTTGATGCCGCACGACAGAGTGATGTGTACCCTGATATTGGTGGGTTGTCAGGTACTGTTAGGTTAGGTTAGGTTACATTAATATAGAAACTATCAAATGTTCTCTACGGCCAAAAGTAGGGAGTTGGACGACGAGCAGAGGCAAGACGCAGATGTAAACAAACGCCATTATGATGAAGATGTAAAATTTTACCCTACCTAGTAGTATACAGGGCCTGAGCTACACTCGTGTGGTCCTGTCTCCGTATCTATAGTTGTCCAGTTTTTCCTTCAGTTGATGTACATTCTTTGCCATTATCACTTCTTCCTTTAGTCAATACCAAGTATCTATACTTCTTTGGAGAAAACTGTACTTTTTGGTATCATTCAAGCAAATTCCTTTTTGCAATTTTTTCTTGTGTCCCCTCAAATTTCTAGCCTCTCCTTTTCTTTTCAATATTAGGTCTTTTCTATCTGTTTCCTTATCAATTTATTTATTGTGATTAAGTCACCTCTTTCTCTTCTTTATTTTAGTGTTGTTAAATAAATAATATATATATATATATATATATATATATATATATATATATATATATATATATATATATATATATATATATATATCTGACATCTTGTTCCCTCCGGAACAATGAACAATGAAAGAGTGTATGAAAGATGTGGCATGATATCTGGTGCAAATGGAGTGAAGTGTGATATACTGGAATATGTGGAAGGAAATACTTTGAGGTCTTACCAGGATGAGCTCCTCTGGGAAGGAGCTCCAAACATGCCAACACGCCACAGTGTGATAGAGTATTAGTGATGATGACAAATATGTAACCTGATGTAAAATACTGTGGAATGTGTGTTGTAAGCATTTAGTGAAATTTTCCAAGAGTACAGTTAATATTCAAACAATCTGTCCCCCAAATGAACAGCAAATAATCTTTTAAACTGTGGTAAGGTGGGAGCCAGCACAACCTCAGAAGGCAAAGAATTCCAGTGGCTAATGACTCTAACTGAGAAAAATCTTTTGCGCAAATCAGTATGTATACGAGGATGAAATATTTTGAGAAGGTGGCCCCGTGTCCTGACATCCGGCATTGGTATAAAGAAATCAGTTAGGGTGATAAATATTTTCCACAACTTGATCAGATCGGCTCTGAGTAGCCTACCCCGCACTGAATACAGACCCAGAGCAGAAAGACGACCACTATAATCCATGTTCTGAAAACCCGCAATTTGCTTGGACCAACGGCGTTGGACCCCTTCCAGCAATGAAAGGTCTCCTTCATAACCTGTATGCCAAACCACTGAAGAGAACTCAATGACTGGACGAATATGTGTGAGGTAGAGAGAAAGCATAAATGAGGAGTCCCGGTTTACTGTGCTCTTCAGAAGATTTGAGGCAATACCAGATGCCTTATTGGCAGTTATGCGAATATGTTGATGAAATTTCAAGGTGGTATCAACCAACAGTCCTAAATCTGATGCTGAATCTACAAACTGTATTGGGTGGCCATTCATATAATAAATAAGTCCTTGATGAGGTGAGGTGGCACGACAGAACCTAATAGCAACAGTTTTGTCAGTATTTATCTTGAGTCCCCATGATTCAGCTCTGGATACAAGAAGGTCTATATCACTCTGCATGTAGGACAAGTTATATACAGTGTAAGAAGTAGAAATGTCTGTCTTTCGGTAAATTTTCAAGTCATCGGCAAAAATTTCATACTTGCAGGAGAAGTCAGATGCAATAAAGTTAATGTAAATAAGCAACAAGGTAGGACCTAAAACAGAGCCTTGGGGGACGCCACTACTCACACTGACAGGAGGACTAGCTTCACCACCGACCACCACCTCTAAGGAATTCACTAATCCAAAGAAGCACAGAGCCGCCAATTCCTATTCGGGATAACTTAGCCAGTAGTATATCATGGTTAACAAGATCGAAGGCCTTTGAGAAATCAAACAGGATTAAGTCAGCCATATAACCCTCATCCAACCAAGATGTTATGTCATTATATGTAAGAAGTAGCTGGTCCTCTACTGAATGTCCGGCCCTGAAACCAAACTGGTGGGCAGACAGCAAAGTATTCTCTTCTAGGTATGACTGAAGGGAGTTCACTATTATTCTCTCAAAACATTTACATAGCACTGAAGTCAAGCTAATTGGTCTGTAATTAAGAGGTGAAGAACGGAGACCTTTTTTAAAGATTGGAACTACCAGAGAGGTTTTCCAGAGTGATGGAAGGACTGCATCTTGCAAGGATTTTCGAAAAAGGTAGAATAAGGGAGTAGCTAGAGAGTCACTGCAGTGCTTAAGCAGAAAGGGGTGAAGATTGTCAGGTCCCATACTGGATGAAGTGTTCAGGGTCTTAGCAACAGTAAATGTATCAAAATTAACTTCGTTTAGATCCCCATCAAAAAGTTGATGAGTAGCAGGGGTACATGGGGTATCTGTTGAAAATACAGATGAAAAAGCCTCAGCAAACTGTTCAGCCATATCTCTGGCAGAGGAACAAACCTCACCTGAAGTCTTTTTCAGTGGTCCAATGGTAGGGCGTCCTACCTTCTTGTTCCTTATATATGAGTGAAACAGCTTAGGCTTGGTTTTGAAATTTTTCATTAAAAAAAACTTCATATAGCTTTTGGGATTCATAGGCAAAATTTCTATACTGATAGTTTATATCTAGGAAAATTGACAAGGCCTCTCTGGTTACAGGTGAGTCCAAGCATTGTGCCGTCTAGAGAGCAAGTTACTAGGGGGTTTGGTCTTCCAGGGAAGCAAGGAAGTACTGTTGGGTAGAGATTTACGTTTAGGTATGTAAAGTGGTACCATGAGGTGGATAATTTCAACAAACCTGCCATAAGCCTCATCAACAGATCTATCAGAAAACTCATAATCAAAGTCAATATCAAGCAAGGCATGGTTAAGAGCAATGTAATCACCCTTGTGCCATAGAACATCCATTTTGGGATGCAAGGTGGGGACATTCATTTCAAACAAATATGAAAATACAATAGGCAAGTGGTCACAATTTGGCAGGGGGGCACAAAGCTGGATGTCCACAATTCTGTCATGATCTGAAGTAAAGACTAAGTCAAGTGTGTTGTCAGAGCAAATGTTAGTAGGTTCGGTAATCCACTGAAGGAGACCCAATGAGGTGAAGCAGTCAAGAAAAATCTGGTCATGTGCATTGGAGACAATAGGAGTATATCCTGTCCACTGTATACTGGGCAGGTTAAAATCGCCCATTAAGATAAGCTCTTTACCATACCAAGCGCAAAATCATTCAGGTATGAAAAGAGAATTGCATCGTCAAATGGCAGACTAGATGGGGGGCGATATACAGCCAAAATATGAATGTTATAATCGGGAAGATAAACACCTCTTGAATTATTTACTGGTATATCTAAATGGACAGAAACCAATTTGTTATGTACATACATGCATACTCCGTGCTTATGAACAGAACTTGGCGTGTCTTTTCTGATGACATTATAATTCGGGATGGTTATAAAAGAGTCAGGTATTGAAGGTAGCAGCCATGTTTCAGTTATTGCCACAAAATCCAGTGTGTTAGCTACAATAAAATCACAAAGTAAGTTAACCTTATTTCTTAGACTATTTACATTTAGAAGGGCAAAATTCAAAGCACAAAAGGGTCCCGGGATGCAACAGCAGCTGCACCTGCTAGCGGGGTGGAGGGATGGCTATCAACATGCCACTCCCTGGTCCGGTCAGGCTGCTCAGAGCGATCTGAGTTTTGTGCCCGAGGCCGTACCTCCCCAGTCCCCAAACCAGCACCCGCAACTGCCCCGCCAGTCCTCTGGCGAGTGTGTTGGCGTCTAACATATAAGTCTTGCCTTTGCGAATAAGTTAGGTCACGGTTGATGTAATCATTTGGGTAGTCATCACTGTCCTTTAGAGATTTAGCATTAAGTACTAGACTGTTTCGGAGGTCTAAGTTAGCGCACTTGACTCTGTAAATGCCCTTAGTCTGATCAATACGAAACACGTCCAATATAGGGAATTCAGAATCGAGTCATCTTGAGGGAAAGATGAGTGAAATGTTTGTGAAGAAAGTGTATATACATAAGTGAAATTGAGGGTCCTAGTAGGAAAGGAAGGCCAGTTGTAAGACGGAAGGATAGGGTAAAGGAGTCTATGCATGAAAAAGGTGCTGATGGAGGAGGAGGGCTTGAACAAGCAAGGAGGGAGTGTGTTTAGGGAGAGGTGGAGGCTCTTCTGTGGTGGCCATCCTCTTGTGGAATGTTTCCGGAGGGAACAAGGTGTTAAACTATAGATAGATACTGGCTTTCTAATTTTCATCCGCAGTTCTCTTCCCACTTCCATTCTCTGTAGCACTTCCTTGTTTGTTTGTCTTTCTGTTCATGATATTTCCAACAGCCTACTCCAACAACACATTTCATCTGCCTCCAACCCCTTCTCCATCCCTTTGCTTATAGAGCAGTCCTCGGACTCATATAAAACCACCACTCAAATGTATATTTTAACTATCCTTCTTCTCGTCTGAATAGATAGGTGTATGTAAGGTTTATACTGTACCATACAGATTTTCACTCATTTATCATTTCTTCTTTTTTTGTAAAGTTTCTGGGATCAGAAACCATCACTTCTTAATGTCATAAGAGTGATTAAACTGGTTACAGGAGTGGCATTTTGTGAGGATACAGATTCAAGTAATTATCTAAATATAAAAAGTGTAATCAATGCGGTGAATCAATTACAAAAAGTAACTGTTTATTATCTACATCCTGATCATCAAACATTTTTGAGGCGGTAGGTCAAAAGTTTAAACAGGGTACCACAAATACCTTAGCAGTGAGAACTGAAGCAGGCGGAGCAGACTTAAGCTTCCCACATTGTCTATCATTTTCAGTGATCCACCTGTTCTTATTCTCATCTGATAGTTCAAATGATTTTTAGCCTCTATTTGTGACTGTGACTGACTAAACGTGACTCACACACCTTCCACAAGTTTTATATGTATATCATGTCTTTATTTAAGCACTTTTCAAAGATACCCTAAAAAGTCCAAGAAATCCAGTAATCTGAAGCATGTTTTCCATGCCTTTTGGATTACAGGACGTTTACTGTACTTGAATTATCAAGTATGGTGATATTTTAATATCTAAATATAATGGTTAATTTTCTTTTCTTTTGCAGGTATCCATGATTCCAATCCTGTCAAGAACTGTACTGAAGAGATCCTGCCTCCTCCCATTACTCAGGAAGATCCATACAAATTTGTTTCCAATGGCTCAGAGCAAGTTTGAGTATGTCAAATCCTTTGAAGAGGAAGGACAGCTTGATCCACGACACTGGATTGTAATTGGACTTAAAGTAAAAAATTATGAAGAACTTTATCGAGTGCACAACTTGAATCGACCGAGTGATCACAGCCTCACCAGGTTAATGGAGGCATCAGTGGAAGTTGTTATGCAAGACTTTAAAGAAATAATCTTCTGTTACACTTTTTCCCAAGAGTTTAATTTTGTGTTCTCAAAGAATACAACAATGTACAGAAGAAGAGGACCAAAACTTTTGACTAATGTGTGTAGCCTGATGTCTTCAGCTTTAGTGCACAAATGGCCATGTTACTTTCAGTGTTCAGCTTTAGGCTTCCCACCACTAATAGAAGGTGCTGTCCACTTACTACCAGATGATCAGAGTTTGCGAGACTACATGACCAAATGCCAAAATGTTTGCCACCATCAAAACCTTTATAAAACTGCATTTTGGGGACTCGTCTCTAAAGAGGGATTGTTGCCTGAGGAAGCTACAGAAACTTTGAAAGGAGCAAATGAAGGAGCATTAAATGAGCTTTTGTTTACAAATTGTAACATAAATTATAATAAAGAAGAAAATGTGTTCAAGAAAGGGAGTATTGCTCTGCGTAAAAAGGTGCAAAAAGCAGTTACCACTCAGAATGGGTCCATTATTCAAAGAACTAAGAGTACTGTCATTGTGATGCATACAGATCTAATCAAAGACAGCTTCTGGAGTGAAATTTTTGCGTTGGAACAACCTACTGAGTTAAATGCCAAACTCAGTTATATCAAACATTTTGAGAAGAAAGAATACCTATTACCTCATACTTGGATAGTGGTGAGAATTGATGGAAAAGCTTTTCACAATTTTTCAGAAAAACATGATTTTAAAAAACCCAACGACCTGAGATCAATTGAGTTAATGAATAAGGCAGCCATTTCAGTAATGGAAGAATTTCCTGACATCATCTTTTCCTATGGTCAAAGTGATGAATACTCTTTTGTTATCCATAGATATTCCAAGATGTGTAATCGTCAAGGAGGCAAAATTATATCCAGTATTGTTAGCCTATTTGCTGCTGTTTATGTGTACAACTGGCAAAGTTTATTTGGAGATATCAAGCTGCAGTATTGTCCAGCTTTTGATGCTCGGGCAGTGCTTTATCCAAATAATTCTTGTTTGAGAGATTACATTAGTTGGCGTCAAGCAGATTGTCACATTAATAACATGTACAACACTTGTTTCTGGACCTTAGTGCAACATGGACAGTGTTCTAGACAAAAAGCAGAAGAAATATTATGTGGAACATTTTCTAAAGATAAGAGATCAATTCTCGTAAACAGATTTAATCAGGATTATGATGATGAGGATGCAATCTTCAGAAAGGGAACTGTCATGTTTAGAGAAATGCTCAGGAAAGACTTGTGTGTATCCTCTAAAACGCCTTCAGAAGATGGTCAGGTAGAGGAAGGGACAGAGACTAGGTGTAAAGGCATTATTGTTGGCCATTTTGATGTAATTAAGGATGAATTCTGGAGAGAAAGACCATGGATCCTTGGGGAAGAGAAGAATGCCACAACACTGGATGACTTTGATTGAGTTGTTATTGTTAATCAAAGTAAATGTTAATAAATATATAAATGCATTAATGGTCTCTTTAACTGTTTAACATATTGAAACATCATCTGGTTTGCATGGAATCTGGTTAGGCCTCAAATGAAGGTGAAGACATGAATGCACGTTGTCAAGGTGAAGACTAACAAGCAGGTGTTATGGAACGGCCACTCATTACAGCCCATTGCAATTCAGTACAGCTCAGATATACTATTTATTTACTTGTGGCAGTGATCGTATTGTGTTACTCAGGTGCAGTATGCTTGTGAATAAAGTAATGTGTATCATTGCTCCATGGAACAGCCACTTCATCGCAGCTCATTGTAATTTAGTAGAGCTCAGTAATACTACTTATTTATTTGCGGGTGCAGTGTGCTTGTGTATAATGAGTGTGACTGAGCTGGAATGTCCTAACACAAATCATACACTTAAACAGTATTAGTTGCTCCTTGGGAAAACATTTAACCACGTTGATTTTATGCCACTTTTCCACGCTGTCAAATAACTCCAGTTAAACGTGGCTATGAACTATTAGGATTCACTGATAGCAATAAGGAAATACATTTGTATTGCAATATACATATAGTTATTACATAAAGTATGGGATATATTAGTAAGTGGGTATATGAAAAACGATAAGGTTGATGTTTTAGTAATGGTTTTCCCAACTTCGGTAAAATGTTACATCTTCACCATTATGGCATGTGGCTACAAAAGAAAATAGCGTCTGCACCTCGTCCAACCCCCGACTTTTAGTCAGAAATTTTTGATGGCTTCTAAATTCACATAACCTAACCTAAATTAACCAAACCTTAACTTATAATGACAAATAACAGAACCTTGTTCAAACCAAAATGAAATTTACTTTTCAAAGAGTAGGTCTCATAGAAAACATTGAATATCTCAGAAACTAAGAAATTGCGATGGAAATGTAATAAAGAAAACCTCAGAATGCATCAGGTAATGTAAGAATATAACCCTCAATTCGGTATTATTTCACATCTTCACCACAACATTCTAGATAATTCAGGGTTATATTTTTGCATTACCTGATGCATTTTGGGGTATTTCTTTACAACTACTGCTCCACCTCTTGCTTTTTTGTATGAAGTGGTACATCTATACATAATTTACTCAACACATTTGTAAAGGTTTCAGGCGGTGCTCACCATTATTTACATTGCAAACCGCCTTTGAAGTTATGTTAAGTTAGGTGGTTAGGTTCGGTTATATAAGATTTTTACATTTTGTTACCCAAGTCCAGAAAAAAAATCTAAGGTTAAGAACCCTAACTTTTGGGTAATAAAATGTAAAAATCTTATATAGCCGAACCTAACTGAACCTAACTTAACTTAACCTAACTATAACCTAACCGTAACCTAACCTAACCATAACTTAACATCACCTAATCAACCTAACTTAACTTCAAAGACGTTTTGCGAGGTAAATAATGGTGAGCACCACCTGAAACCTTTACACATGTGTTGAGTACACTATGCTATAGTATGTGGGGAAAGTAAGAAAAAAGAAAGAGGTGGAGCAGTAGTTGTAAAGAAATACCCATTTTGGGAAGGTTTTCTTAATTACATTTCCGTCGCAAATTCTTAGTTTGTGAGATATTCAATGTTTTCTGTGAGACCTCTTCGAAAAATAGTTTAGTTTGGTTTGAACAATTTCTGTTATTTGTCAATGTAGGTTAAGGTTTGGTTAATTTAGAAAATATAAAATGTTCTCTATGACCAAAAGTAGGGAGTTGAACGAGATGCAGCCGTAAACAGACGCTATTATGGTGAAGATGTAAAATTTTACCCTCAATTCTCTATAGCATTTTGGTGAAGATGTAAAATAATACCTCAACTTCCTTCCTAGATAATTATTAAATAATCCCCAGGAAATAAGTAGCTTTCGACCATATAGTTTTGCTAGGCTTAAGGAGAGAGGCTACCCCTCTCATCAAGAAGCTGCCTTGAGCCAGAATCGAACTCTCTATCTTAAGGGCACGAACAGAGCCACCTGGCCCCCTCCTAGGTAATGAAATACCCACAACATACTTCCTCCACCTTACAAGGAATATACACAATACTATCCTTGACAAGATCCTACCTTGTAACTGGAGGAGCTGCCTGTAATTATCGGGTACATGGTTATAGTTGACACTTGGCCGCTTTCCTCAGTTTCTGTGTTAGCTCGTCTGCAGAATCATCCAAAATGAACCGTGTTCATTCTCGTGACTGCACGGAGAGGAATAATGCATAGTTCATTGTATTTTATTTATTCAATTTGGTCTTTAATAATTATATTCATATATTACTTAATTATCATGTAGAACTTTATCGAGCACCGCCAATTGTGTTCCAGCTGAATATAATTTTCAAATAAATGTCGGCATTTACTTTGGTATAGCGCAAAACAATATAAAATCTTTTAAAATGTAAATAATAATTAATATTATAAACTTTTTTCAGTAAATGGCATGACAAAAAGTGTAATTGACCGATGATGTGAATATTTGAATGCGTGACTGCGTGTACGTTGAGTTATGGCGGAGTGATTCGTGTGACGGTGTGAGTGTTGGGTAACTTTACGCACACAGGATATACATTTCTAGTCTTCAAAGTCCTCAAGCACACCAGATCTTTCGTCAAGAGGTGAGGTCAATTCCACAGGATCTGATCTACTGATCCATTCCCTATAACCTGCACCATCGGGTCACTAAGTAGAGGCTGTGGCATCACAACCTGCACACCCCAACTCCTGATGGAGTTGTGACGTCGCTAATTGTTGTAGAACCAAGCAATTACGTTAAATGTAAGTACAGTTATGATGATATTTATATTGAATTATTGGAATTAATTTTCATCTTCACTTAACTGCTCTAGAGAATTGAGGGTTATATTTTTGCATTACCTGATGCATTCTGAGGTTTTCTTAGTTACATTTCCGTCTGTTTTTGTGACCATGAGTGCATTGCGCGTTCGTAGATAGGGAATTTTTAGGTTAGGTTAGTGATTCTGGCACCTTGTTCTTAGCGTCAATCATTGTATTTCGTCTTCCCCACTCAAGAACCCTGCATTCCCACCCACAGGTTACCAGGCTTGTTGGGGGTGATAAGGATATCTTATTATATATGCATTTGCGACGGAAATTGATGTCAAAATCATTCGATATGGATCAAAATATATATGAAAGTGTGTTAGTTATATCTAGGTGTATTCTGGTGAAGATGTTGAATGCTACCGTGGGTGTTATGAAATAGACCTTATTGTTTCATCGGTATGATTCCACTGATGCATCCGTCCGAGTCCCGCGATGATGTTGTGTTGTTTGGTTCTAACCTACCAACCGCACTATATTTTTTCTAATCCAGCCAACTTAAACCTAACCAAATCTAACCTAACCTAACCTAACCTAACCTAACCTAACCTAACCTACCTCACCTCACCTCACCTCACCTCACCTCACCTCACCTCACCTCACCTCACCTCACCTCACCTAACCCAACCTAACTAACCTAATCAAAACTAACGGGGAGGGCTTCTACCCTCCTCGGTCAGTTATTGAAGAAAAAAAATATCAAGAACGAGTGATTTTCGACAGAAAAGCAACATAGCAGTGTCATATGTTAAGAATCACCTCATAGCTCAGTGTCCTTCGCGGTGAGACTGCTGTAGCCTAACACTGAAATAATACAGTTTCATCCACTCCCCTTTTAAAATGTCATTACGAAAGTTAGGCACAGCAAATTCATGTTAACAACCATTCATCACTGGAGTGGATGAATGGAAGATCAGATTGTACAAAAATTAAAGAATGAGACATTCCTAACGTAAAAGTGAAATACGAGAGAAGCAGAGCGATTGTTTTACCTTCAGAAACATTTATATATAATTTATTGTTTTTAATGACATAATAGGCTACGGTGCGGCGCCTCCTTATTAAAATACTGAAGGTATAGGGGAAGGCCCATTGTATAGAAAAGTACAATAAATATCTCTCTTTAGTAATGGGTGGGAGGGCCAAGATTGGGGCTTGTTTATATAAGGGGGAAAGGCAGCAGGTATTAACTCATTTATTATCACATGGAAATTCTCTATTCTATTAGCCTTGAAAAGGTGGAACAGATTATTAAAAGACATTGAATAACTCGAAATATTACGTAACGCATATCATTTAAGGTTTAGTTTGTGATTGATTGAAAAAAAAATAGATAGGGAGCAGCAGGTGCATTGGCTAAATTCCACATTAATAACTTCCAGTGACAGGTCCTCTACATCAGACATGCAAATTTTTGTACGAAATAACTTGATTACCACATGATGGTTTCCTGCAGCGGCATTGTGTGATAATTCCATTCACGTGTGCAGTGTTGAATGAAGGGCTTTTGTTGGATTATGCAAAGGGCTGATGTGACCTTGTGGAGGGCAATTAGCCGGTGTTCATAGTGTGTGGAAGATGCTTTAGGATGGCTTGTTTGTTTCCCCATAACACACACACACACACACACACACACACACACACACACACACACACACACACACACACACACACACACACACACACACACACGCACACACACACGCACGAGAGACAGAAACAAGAAAATTATAACGCTCTGAACCATCTGTCACGAAGCATGTTGACTGTTAAATGCCACCGTGCGGAAAAGAAAGACAGAAAAAAGAAGAAACAAAAAATGGAAAAAAACGGGACTTGAATGTTAGATTTTAGATAGTAGATAGCAACATGGTCAACAACACACACATACAGCTGCAGCAGGGAGGAGGGGGAGACATCGATATAAGCATAGCGGGGAGAGAGGAAGAGAAGGAAGAGAGGAGGGAGGATGGGGAGGAGGGGAGTCATCAACATAAGCATAGTGGGGAGAGAGGAAGGGAGGAGGGAGGAGGAGGGGAGTCATCAACATAAGCATAGTGGGGAGAGAGGAAGAGAAGGAGACGGAGAGGGAGGGGGAGGACGAGGATCAACAAGTGAACAACAACGAGACAGGTGCGTCCGAGGGGCGGGGTGGGCGCGGGGCCTCGAATCCTTCACTGTCACGCATCCGCCCATAATTCTAAACGCCCGCCGCTCATTCTCCACCGTCCGCCTGGCCTGGCACAGTACCTCCCACCACCACCATCATCCACCACCACCCACCCACCCATCACCCCGCCCCCAACTCTGCCGGATGAAACTTTGTGGGAGGTTGTATGGACGTACGCCTCACTGTGACGCAACAATGGCACGTCGCACAATGAGGGTTGGTCGCTGTGTGGCTGTTGTGATGCTCCGCCATTCACTAGTTGACTTGGGGGGCTGGTGTGTGTGTGGGGGCGGGGGCGGCGTGGAGGCGGTTGTGGGTGGCTGAGATGGGGGTGCATGGAAGGGAATGGGGAT
>JAPQNM010000040.1:12808111-12810611 GCA_029783475.1 Metacarcinus magister | reverse complement strand
GTGTTGCAGCGGACTATTGGTGAGGCATCCGCTCTGCCGCAGCCACTACGATATGTTTTGGTTAGCGTGGTCGGCGGCGAGTGGATGCTGGTGGTTGGCTGCTGTGCCTTCTCCAGGCTGGCGGTGGTGTCGCTCCGAGGCGCAGAGTGTTGACATTTGCTGCATTTATAGGATACTGGGTAATAATCGTATCTTACAATGCAGGACATAATCTAAATATAAACAAAAATACATTGGTTTTCTTTGGTGTAAAACGTTAGAAATGATTGATTGGCTGTCATGAAGTTGTGATCCTTAGGGGTGAGGACGTCGCTGGGCGCGGGTCAAGGGAGGCATTGGTACAAGGTGGGGCTGCTGTCCTTGGGATATATGCTGCATCTGGGCACAGTCCCACTTCTGTTGCTTCGAATGAAGGCAGTGATGTGCGGCTTCTGGGTATGACTCGTGTGGATGACCCTCACAGTGTGTCTGGGATTATCCGTGAAAAAAAATTGTTACTTGTATTTCAAGTTATGTTCAAAGTTGTGGGAGTGTTCCCTTCGCTTGCTAACTCCAGGCACTGGCAAGACCATCTGCCCGTCCGTCCGTCGTCAGCTCTTGACGGCAGTTGGCAGCCATATGGCCGTGCGTGGAGGCTTCACCCACAGTTTATTGGCCCCCGATGTGTCGTGCATCAGGGACGAGAGGAGACGAAACAGCAGAAGTAAATGTGCCACCGGATGACAGCGGAGACGCTTATGCTGCTCACCATGTGGGGACCAGCAGTCAGCAGCAGGCCAGTTGTGGCGCAAGGGTGGAGAGGGTGGAGGGGCAGCAGGCGGAGCAGCTCTATCGTGAGGCTCAAACCGGTAATAAGAATCAGCCGGTGTCCGTGTGTCACCGTCCAGCCGTCACATCTGTGGTGCTGTTTTGCCTTACCCCAGAAGGAGACAGTTGTGGGCCATGTGGCGTCAGGGTGGCAGCTGGGAGGTGGACGGAGGGAGGAGGAGGAGGATGACAAGGAGCATGCGGTGCGACGACGGGTGAATGTTCGGCGCCGATGAGGAAACAGGAAGAGAAGGGTTTCTCTTGTCTTCCGCAGTGCGTCGGCCCCCTGGGGAGGCTCCTGCGCCCTCCTATCAAAGCAAGGCACCAGGTGGACGAGGATAAGTCGGGAAGACGTCTGGATCCTCCATAATGTACAGGAGGGTGATCTTGAATACACATTGGTGGCTATTTGGGTGTCGAGTTGTGGGTCTGGCGGCTCCGCTCGCTCAGGACGTGACGCACCTGCTGCTCACGAGATCTGCATCCTTGACGCAGCACTTGAGGCCCCACCGACCTCCATCCTCAAGGCGAGGTCACTATGTGGCCCCTAGATCACACGACTCATGTTGAAGCCGACAGAGACTATACAAGAAGATCGCAACATGAAAATACAGGAACACGTAGAAGCACAGGTCCTAGAGGCAACCTGCTCGTTACAACTACAATATATATAAAAGGCAACAACTATACAAACAAGTGTGTCGAGGGTTCCGGTCTGACTCTGAACCTGTAGAATGCCAGAACTTACCATAAAAGGACTATTCTCTTAGTAAGTAACGAACGATAACAATAATTATAAGTGAATGTGCTCGAGAGACAGAAAGAAAGGCTCCTTAAAATACATTGTGACCAGACCGTTCAAGTCTCTAGAACGGACCATCCTCCGTAAACACTTAATACTGTGTAGTAGAATGACTGTGGCCGCGTGGGATATGAGCGTCGCGAGGAGCTCACTACAGCCTGTCCAAATTAACTTGACGAAGAAGCACCACCTCCTTCCGTCCAGCATCCACCACTTAAGAGGAGGAGGAGGAGGGGAGAACATGGCTGCTGCATCGGAACGTGGAGTGGATGGAGTCGTGGAGGGAATAGCTTATCCATCCATTTAATCTGAACTGTCTGTAGGTCACTGCCAGGGACGCGAGCACTCTGTCGGTGCCACCCGCTCGACGAGAACCAGCCTCACGCACCCGTCTCTTCCGTCTGCCTGCCTGCCGCTGCTGAAGGAGAGGGTAGACGGCGGCGGGGACGTTGTGGGAGGTGGTGATGGTGGTGGCGGTGGAGACGGCAGAATTCAGCTGCTGCCCGGAAGAGTGTGTGATATCGAACCGTTGAGTCTACTGGTGGTCTTGGTCACGTCCCGCCTCGTCTGTAGAGCAGGAGAAAGACAACAGGTGTTAATTATATAAGGGTGTGTGATCACGTGGTCAAACATGGATGATGGCAATGCGGTTTAATATACATAGAGAAAATATATGATGGAGTTGATGTTGGGGTTTGTAATGATGTAAAGATGTTTAGGTTTAAGAAGTTGATGGAAGCGTTGGTTGGGAAGGAAGGTCTCTTTAAATGTTGTTTATGTGGGAATGTGTGTCTTTATGTCTGTGATTTGGATAGACGGATGTTTGAATGAATGATAGTGGCAGCGTGACGCAAGGGATGTGTGTCACGTGTGTGTGTGTGTGTGTGTGTG
>JAPQNM010000040.1:12800611-12803111 GCA_029783475.1 Metacarcinus magister | reverse complement strand
AGAGGAACGTCACAGTGAGATAAGGAGCGTAATGGACGAGGATGGATGAACAGACACACAAACCGATAGACAGACAGTTAAACGGATTGATTCCCAGGTATACAGGAGCGAGACGGGAGGTTGGTTGGTTGGGTGGGTGGGTAAGGCGAGGCGGGTGAGTGGGTGCAGGTGGCAGCGGCCCCCTCACCTCACACCTGGCGGCCGAGGGGAAGGAGGGAGGGGCGAGGGGAGGGGCAGAGGCCGGAATCGCCGCCAACCGACTCGATTAATAAATAAGACACAAGACCATATTTACTGAGGCGGCCAAGGAGCGCAGGTGCGGCCCGGCTGGCGTGTGTCGAGAGAGAGAGAGAGAGAGAGAGAGAGAGAGAGAGAGAGAGAGAGAGAGAGAGAGAGAGAGAGAGAGAGAGAGAGAGAGCGAGAGAGCGTAATCAAGGATCCCGCAGGTAACACAAGTAACACCTACAGTTGTGTTAAGTGCCTCCTCCTCTTCCTCTTCTTCCTCCTCCTCATTCTTCTTATTCCTCTAGTTTACGACCTCTTCCTCTTTGTATCTCATTGTAACACCACACACACACACCACACACACACACACACACAGGGGGTGGGCTAAGTGGAAGTTGATATTTGATTGACGTGGGTGGGTAGGTGAGTGGGTGTGGGCGCCGGTTGGTGGGCGTCAAGTTTACGTTACATCCCCCCCCTCTCCTCCTCCGCCCTCCCCTCCCCCATCCCCCTTGATCCTGCCCAGGTGGTGTCCGGCGTTCTTCCTCACCCGTTCATTCATTCTCTCCTTCCTTCCTGACTTCCTTCCTCCTCCTCCTCCTCCTACCCCCCACCCTCCTTAACTTCCTTCCTTCCTTCCTTTCACCTCTCTTTCCCATTCGTCATTCTCTTCAACTTTCTCTCATTTTGTATTTCCTTTCCCTTGCTCTTACTTCCTTTCTAACCTCGCCTTATCCTTCCTTCGTGCCTTCCTACTTTCTCCCACTTTTGTCCTTCCTCCATTCTGCCTTCCCCTCTCTTCCTATGCTTCCTTTCCTTTTCTTAACACTTGCAGGATGTGACACGAGGTTCAGCACACCCGTAACGGTTTCCTTTTGCGAGACTAATTGAGAGAGAGAGAGAGAGAGAGAGAGAGAGAGAGAGAGAGAGAGAGAGAGAGAGAGAGAGAGAGAGAGAGAGAGAGACTATAGAAATACAGGTCATGTAATTCTTGTGTCCAGATTAGGTGGGTTGTCCTAAAATACAGGTGTGCATGACGTGAGGTAATCAACAGGTGAATCAGGAGTCTTATAGAATACTTGTGTTGATGTTCCTGTGTTCCTGGCACTACTAATACACTGCTCTCTAGTCTAGGTCTCAGGTCATGACTTAGGTTACCAACACTCCTAAGTCTTTTTTCTGAATTCGATTTACTTATATATATATACTCTGTCTAAGGTCTATATATATTTCTCCTTATCTTAGTGCCATCTGCAAATTTATTAATGTTGCTACTAATCCCATTGATATATTTTTTCTTTTTTACATAATTTGAATATTTTTAAAGGTATTGAGGGATAGATAATTGATATTGAAGTGTGAGAGAGAGAGAGAGAGAGAGAGAGAGAGAGAGAGAGAGAGAGAGAGAGAGAGAGAGAGAGAGAGAGAGAGAGAGAGAGAGAGAGAGAAACCGTTCATGATCCATTGTTCGCGTATTTTTCTTAAGCCTCGCCGGGCCGCCACCACCACCACCACCACCACCACCTTGGGAGCTCGCCCAGGTGTGTGGGAGGTGTGTGGTGGACGCTGTAACTCCTGTAACTACTCAGGCTCAGGTGTGGGGCTGAAGGGAAGGTGTGGGTGTACAAAGGGTGTAAGTGTTAAGGTGTTGCAGTGTTAAAAACCTTGTCTACTCCGTCTCTCCACCTGTTGGTCTGTCTATCTGTCTTATCCATCTATCTCTGTCCGTTTGTCTGTTTGTCTGCGGGGTTAAAACACGCCGGTGGGCCGCGGGTACTCACCGGATGAATGAATTGGGAGGAGGAGAAGGAGGAGGAGGAGGAAGAGAAGGAGGAGGAGGAGGAGGAGAGGAAAGCTGTGGTCACGGAGGCATGAAGGAGACCTGGGACGGGGAGGAGGAGAAAGAGGAGGAGGAGGAGGAGGAGAAAGAGGAGGAGGAGGAGGAGGGGCGGGGTTCCAGGAGACTCGCCCCGCTACACACGCACACACACACGTACGTACATACATACCTACATACATACATACTTACACACATGTCCAAAATGATACATACACACAACTCCTTCACCATCCTGTCATTAGCTCATGTCCTCACCTTGATTTTTATAGCTCTCTCTCTCTCTCTCTCTCTCTCTCTCTCTCTCTCTCTCTCTCTCTCTCTCTCTCTCTCTCTCTCTTATTACACATACGCTTGACCGACTCTCAGAGAAACACATGATGGCAGCGGCGTCTCTTGAGGACAAAATTCTCTTCCTTACCGAGACCGACCCACACG
>JAPQNM010000040.1:12788111-12795611 GCA_029783475.1 Metacarcinus magister | reverse complement strand
CACACACACACACACACGCAAACCCATTCATTTAGAGGCCCTTGAAATACAGGGGCGTGGCACGTGGCGAGGGAACGGTTGGAAGGAGGAAAGGACGAAGCAAATTGAGCAAGGGCGCGGCATGTAGACAGACAGACAGACAGACAGACAGACAGACTAGTGGAGGGCGTGCGAGTGAACACCCGCACCGATAACACGTACTAAGGACAGACCGACGGATGTGACAGATGCTACACACACACACACACACACACAGGACGCGCGGGTGACGGGTGGCAGCGGGTGTTAGACAGCTGACGGCGGCGGTGGCGGCGGCGGCGACAGGCAGGCAGGTGGTGAGTGGGCGCTGCTGAATGTCAGGCGAGGGGCGTGGAGGGTGGCGGGCAGCGAGGGCAGATTGTGGGCACGTGTGGGAGGCAGCGTGTGTGTGTGTGCGTGTGTGTGGGGGGGGGGAGGGGGGAGAAGGGTAAGCTGCTTCTGAGCTAATAATAGTGACAGTAAGGGGGTAAGGGGTAAGGCGTGTGTGTGTGTGTGTGTGTGTGTGTGTGTGTAATACTGTGCACACCTAAGTCCTCCACGTGCCTGTTCTCATCTGCACAAGCTTTCATAATTCCCAGACCACCCTGGGAGGCGAGGAGGAGGAGGAGGAGGAGGAGGAGGAGGATGGGATGTCTTTCCTTCCTTACCATCCTTCTTTCCACAATCTCTATCCTTTATCTTCCTTCTTCCATTCACCCAACATCCCTTCCTTTCATTCATTGCTCCCCTCTCACTCAACCTTCCCTCTCTCCCTCCCTTCCTCACACGCGCGTGCTAGTTTTGTCATCCAAGTTACCCTGACGGTGAAGCAGGAGGAGGGATTACAGGCAGTCCCTTCAACCTCCCTTCCTCTTTCCTCACCATGCTAAGAGACTAGTGATGTCCAACCAACAGCAAGGAAAGGAAAAGAAAATGTGAAAAAAAGACGAGTCATTGCTCTCGCTCCCGTGTTTGTGTGTATTAAGAAGATTTTAACGAGGATGTGGGAGAAAAAACGACAGACTTAATCACTTGTTCGTTTCTGTTGGTCACGAAACGAGGATATGTGTATAACTTTTTTTTTTTTTTTTATTTATTTTGTGGTTAGCGGGAGGAGGATGTGTGTGTGTGTGTGTGTGTGTATATTTTGTTTATCAGTGATACGATTTAGTCTTTTCTGGGGGCGGGGGGACGTGTGTGTGTGTGTGTGTGTGTGTGTGTGTGTGTGTGTGTGTGTGTGTGTGTGTGTGTGTGTGTCGTGGTTCAGCTGGCCTTTCCGTGACTTACAATAAATTCCATGAACGATTTTGTATTTGTAACACACACACAGACATGCATACAGAGAGAGAGAGAGAGAGAGAGAGAGAGAGAGAGAGAGAGAGAGAGAGAGAGAGAGAGAGAGAGAGAGAGAGAGAGAGAGAGAGAGAGAGAATAATCAGGACATCATCACTGTCATCCCGGTGCTCCATGTCCCTGAGGTGTGTTGAGCCCTTCGGGAGGAGCATAGGTGAGGAGGAGGAGGAGGAGGAGGAGGAGGAGGAGGAGGAGGAGGAGGAGGAGGAAAGGCTACGAAGAAGACATGGGAAGAAATAAAAAGGAAAATGAAAGAGGAGGACAAGTACAGACGAAGGATTAACAAAAGGAAAAATATAAAAAAAAAAAAGAAGTAACAGAAGAGAAAACCATGAAATAAAGTGAATTAGATAGACAATACACCACCCGAGAGAGAGAGAGAGAGAGAGAGAGAGAGAGAGAGAGAGAGAGAGAGAGAGAGAGAGAGAGAGAGAGAGAGAGAAAGAGAACACACACACACACACACACACACACGAGGAAGACATAACACCCTGCAATCACTCCTCCCATGAACAAAAAAACCACGAATATAAAAAACACAAGAAAGACTAACAATCAACACCAAAGGGGAAAGCATAACAGAGGGTTGTGACACCACCCACAGCGGCATTCCGGCGAGGCAACGTGGAGGGGGGTCAGCGACGGCATGGAGGAGGAGGAGGAGGAGGAGGGAGTAAGGGAATGTTGTGTCCTGAAGTACGATGTGTTAGGCAAGCATTGGTGGGATGTTTTGGTACGGAAGTTGTGTGTCGTGTGTGTGTGTGTGTGTGTGTGGGTAAATGTGTTTTAAGGAAGGGAATGGTGTAGGAGTAGAGTGAGTGAGTGAGAGAGTGAGTGTGTGTGTGTGTGTGTGTAGGAGTGACTTGAGGGACGGTGTTGAATGAGTGAGGTGCGTCAATGAGTCAGGAAGTTGATGTGTGAATATTGATACGAGGTGAGAGATAGATGTAGCGAACACACAATAAACAGGAAACATAGCAAGAATAACAATAAGAGTAAAATAACAATAACAACTATAACTCAGATTAACACACTGTAGAAGGGAATAGATATAGCAGTCCACGTAATGCCCAGGAATGAGGGCGTGGGTAGGTAGGTAGATGGGTGGAGTGGGTGGTATAAGGGTGGGCGTGAAGGCTTCAATAATGAGCAGGAGGCATCATTTTGAGTAAATATTTGAGAGAGAGAGAGAGAGAGAGAGAGAGAGAGAGAGAGAGAGAGAGAGAGAGAGAGAGAGAGAGAGAGAGTCAACTTACCGCAGGGGTCTGGAGGGTATTAGTCATGGAGAGGACGCCCAAGGGTTGCCTGGTGGTGGCGCCCATGGAAGACGTGGGCGACATGTGGTGGAGGCTGTGTTGGAGGTTGTGTTGGAGGTTGTGGTGGAGGTTCATGGCGTTGGAGAAGCCGTGTGGAGGCGTGATGCTGTGGAGGGGGTGGTTGTGAGGCGAAGTGGGCGGGGTGAGGAGACGGGCGGTGGGTTCATCCTTGAGGCTAGGGTGGTCCTCGAGGGCGTGCTGAAGGTCGCAGATGTAGTCAATCACGTGTTGGATGAGTTCGAGGCGCGTCACCTTGCGGTTCTTGGGGATGTGTGGCACAATCTCCCGTAGTTTGTCCAGGTAAAGGCGCATCTCAGCCTCCACTTCAGCACTTGCAGGGTGGCGGTGTGGGCGGCGGCCTCGCTCACTGAAGCCTCCACCTCCTCCACCGCCGCCTGCACGTCCTCCTCCCATGGCACCACCCATCTCGTCGCGGGAAGGATTCATAGTTTTGGTGTGTGTTTATGGGTAACTTCTTCAAACAAATATGATTTCCTTCAAACGGTGCGAGGAGCCGCGGAGTCACCAGGGCAACAAGTCACTGAGATCACTGAAGGGTCGGCGTGGTGGTGTCACTGTGCAGCGGCTGTCACTTCCAGCGTATACAAGTCTAACAGGGCAAGACAGCGATTGAGTGAGGATTGTTGAGGACCAGCGACGTGTTTACCACACCACCTCTTGATCACGACTGACTCCTCCCTCCCCGCTGCCTAGACTTATGAGGGCGAGAACCACGTGGCTGGGTGGCTTCAGCTGTCGACGGTTCACGTTCGCTCAGTCGTTGTGCTCGACCTCGTGCGACGCTGCCAGCTCATGATAACAAACTAACGCTCGCTGTTCGGCGGTGTTAGACGCCCCTCCTGCCCGTAACATGATTTTCCGATGCCTTGGGTTGTGGAAGAAAGTTTACCATGTTAATAAAACAATGAGACGAATGGGAGCAAAGGAAACGTTGGATGGATGAATTGATAACGCACACTTGCTGGTGTTGAAAACGCATGAAACATTCTGAAAATTCTTTAACGCGCAAACGTTTGTATTAGGATCAGAGATGCACCAATCGGTACCGTTTTTCCCACGAACGTCACGATGGGAGGGAGTGGCGGGGACCAATGAGAGGCCCCGAAACAAGCCGTCTCGGGGACCGGCACCACCTGGCCTCTACGCACGTGGTCCCCAGACTCACCTTGCGATGCCAACTTGTACTTTAAGACGCTAAATGTTCCATGAATGATTTTAGATGCAGCTGTTGCTCGGCGTCGCAGATCCGGCCGTGCGCCACTCCAGCAGCCCCTGAGGAACATTCATTAGTATTTCGTCATGGTTGAAATATATTCGTCGTAATAAGACCATCTCTTTGCACCTTGGAGACAGTGGGTTTTCGGAGGGTTGTGGGTGGGGATAGTGTAGAAGCTTGATGCTGCTGCAGGTAGTGTTGACAAGAATTATGTCATAAACTTTGCCCCCAGATGACAGCGGCAGGGTACGAGGCAAGCCACGAGCCGTCACGTGCTACTGCAACTATCATTTACATAAAGACTAGTGACATATTTTTTTATTCATCATTGTTCTTCCGGAGGCGGCCAGGGGAGCAATGCAGCTGACACCAGCGCGAGGGCACAATGGCCTTCTGTCACCGGGTTCTTGGGGTCGCAGCTGGGACAGATGGTGGCGAGGCCAACCTGTTCCCCGTCCCCGCGTGTGGCACAACACAGGTGGTGGATATACTTGAGCTGGGGTCACCTTAGCGGAGGGACCAGGTGGTATTTACACTACCCGAATGGCAAGCTGATATTACCTGCTCCCATTTGCGTGGTCACACGTTTCCAGCTGTCTGTGTGATTTCTCTCAGCTGCTGCTCGCTTGTTGTCATATTATGGCGCAGGAGAACAGGTGAGAGAACAGGAATGCAAACCCATAGTAGTCCTCATTCCCCTAAAAAATATCTTATGATAAACCTGTTGCATAGTTCATAAACGCATAACGAAGCGGTGATAAGGGCCGTGTAGCCTCTGTTCTCACGTTCTTGTTGGTTTCTCTTCACCTGTCTGAATGTGGCGGCCGGTAGTACGCTTCCTGCCCCCACCTGCCCTATCACCTGACCCCACGCCCTCACGCCTCCTCACCCACTCCAAGGAAGTGATCGAGACCGTAACCGCAGCACTTTGTCGTCGTTGGCAACGTTGGGGTGGCCGCGGGGTGGAAAGACAAAAGTCTCACCGAGTAAAACATTATTTACGAAGTGACACTCCGAGCCAAGCCGCAGCGAGGAAAAGAAACTGAAGGTATTCTGACTTTGGCTGACGTGAAACACAATATGAAAAAAAATCTATTTCATGCACAAATAAATAGAACCAAAAAAATAATTGCAGGTTTTATTTCAACATAGGGAAACAGTTTTCAATGCTAACTAAAAAAAATGTATGTTCAACACTCTCTTCAGTATGAATTTGTCATGTTACGAAATTGCAATATAAACCAAATAATTTTTGTAGGAAAGAGGACACGTTGTATGCTGAAAATTCCTCTATGGAAATGCTGGCTGTGCAACACTAGGAATGTTGTTGTAAGGAGGAAGGAAAATTCATTTTGTTTATTGAGGTAAGTTAATCCTGACATTACTAGCACATGTCTGGCGGCGACTCTCACAAGGAGTTCCCATACGCACCTCTCTTGTACCTCTCTTGTTCTTACCTCTGTGATGTAGATTTGCTTACTATCCTACGTAAGAATAAAGAAAATGACAATAACTAATGGTAGGCACACGCACACACACACACACACACACACACACACACACACACACACACACACACACACACACACACACACACACACACACTGTGCATTTCACTACTACTCAACGCCCCTGTCTGTTGTATACTTCACTACAAGTCACCGCCCCCGTCCCGTGTGTACTTCACGATCAATCAACGCCTCTGTCCGTTGTGTACCTCACTTACTTCACTACAAGTCATCAATACCGTCTCGTCTATACTACACTCGTTATCCTATCATCACCTCCCTCCCCATCATCCCAAGTTGTTCAGCAGACCCAGTCTCCATTCCCCTTTTTTTTTTAAATTTATATATATATATATATATATATATATATATATATATATATATATATATATATATATATACCTGTTTGTAATTTGCAAATTTTCAGCCTAACGGCTGCCTTAACGAAATAAACAGTTTATCATTATTATTATTAATACTATTATTATTATTATTATTATTACACACACAACTACACACACACACACTTTCTTTTTTTCTCTCTCTCTTAACCCTAGCATTTCTACCACCATCCAGTGTATAACAATGTATTAATGTGTATTACATTTATATTCTTAAAACTATTGTAACTACTTACACATCAGAAGAAGAAAGTTCCGTGAATTCGAACATGTGCAATTATACTTTTTTTATAATGATGTACAGTTATTAATAGCTGTTAATACATGGCCAAGAACAGCAAGATACTGAAGTCTGTGGGCGGTGCTCAAGGAGGTGGCTACGCAGGGCTCTTGGAGCGTGAGTTGATCATGTGTGTTACGCTCTGGCCTGAGGTGGTGCGCGGCGTGGTGCCCTGAGGGGGTCCTGCAGTTCAAGGTCACTCACTCATCCTGTGGGGTCCTGAGCTGGCTGATGGGCGTTTTGAGTGAATGCTCCTCGCTTATAGGTACTTACACCATTACTTACACCCACTTCCTGTCCTCAATATCCCGGCCCGCCGCAGGGATAGGTGATGCGCCGCCTAGTCTGGGCGCGAGGGCCTTAAGCACTTTTTACAGCGGGCTTGGCTGGTCTGGCCAATGCAGTGAAGATGTTAAGTAATTCGGTGGTACTTATGCACTTCCTTTCTGCAACAGAAACAACGCAGTGGAAACTAACGCATCCTGCATAGCAGCGCGGCAAGTCATGCTGGATATTATTAATGTCGTGGTGGTGGTCTGTTAAAGCGTCTTGATTTGTTGGTGGTGCGTGCAGGAAGGTGTTGTAGTGGTGGTGGTGGTGGTGGTGGTGCGAGGGAGGCCAGCTGTGGTAAGGACGGGGGCAGCGGACCATGGCGGCCAGCTGTCTCTTTGCTTAAAAGAAATGGTCTCACTTCGAGCTTGACACGGCGGCAGCCAACAGCTGAAGCCAAGGCGAGTTCCTTTGTCGATGTGCCTTTCCTTCCTTTCCTCTACTCCTCTACACTCTCGTCCCCTCCCCTCCAGTCTCCCTCTTCCTTCATTCTCCCTTCCCTCCGTTCACTGTTCCTTCACTCTTTCCTTACCATTGTCCGCGCTCCCTCCTTCCCCCAGACCTCCCATTGTGATGTATCAGATCTTAGGCTGGAAAGCTGTGCAACTCTCTCTCTCTCTCTCTCTCTCTCTCTCTCTCTCTCTCTCTCTCTCTCTCTCTCTCTCTCTCTCAGAGGCGCTAAAAACCCCGCCTATCGCACAACAACAGGCTGGCTCCAGTGTCCGCAACAACGCAAAGGTTATACCGCGTGGCTGACCTTGAGTTTCTATTATAGTGTTCGGCTCGCGTGGAGGAGGAGGAGGAGGAGGAGGTTTGCGCAGTGAAAGTGTAAGGAAATTTCAGCATGACACAGGAAGGAGAGAGAGAGAGAGAGAGAGAGAGAGAGAGAGAGAGAGAGAGAGAGAGAGAGAGAGAGAGAGAGAGAGAGAGAGAGAGAGAAAAAAAAACGACGAAAAAGGAAAACAACAGCTATAGAAAAATCATGATTTCACTATCGAACGAGAACAACAACAACAACAACAACAACAACAACAACAACAACAACAACAACAACAAC